>CM062817.1:270154997-270418274 GCA_031772625.1 Pinus tabuliformis | reverse complement strand
AGTTATATATCATATGAATAGTTGTATGTAAGAATTCCCATTAATGATCTTGATTACTATGCCACATATTGAAATGTTTAATTTCACAAATAGTTTCATTGTCTATAATAGATCAAATAACTATGATTTTAGGCAACACTTTTTTTAGATTTTACTCACTGTTGACTAGATTTATTATTTCTTTGTGATTGAAGTTGAAAAGTGAAAATACAAAATATTTAGTAAATGAGAGTAAATATTATTTCAAGGGTGTTACCAAGCGTATTGCTTGAGGTTTTATATGAGACAAGTATATATTGCTAGAAAAATAGAGATATGGAATAATTAATAAATTCCTAAATTCCTTATTTTAAATAAAGAAAAAACATTGCTTTTAATTTTTTTAATAATTACTAAATTCTTTATTTGAAGTAATTCCTTATTTGAAATAAGGAAAAATCTCTAATTTTTCTTTTTCTTTTAGTAATTAATAAATTCCTTATTTGACATAAATAAAAAAATAGAAAATTATATTTTTCACTACATGCATATCGAACTTTTACTTACAATTCCATTCCAAATACCATTTTTTCCAAAAATAGAAAGTATACATGATTTTTTTAAATTTCATATTTTTCATTGATATCATTTTACAAATTCACAAGTAGGATATCTACATGCACGATTTTGTCAGTAAATATAGGTTGTTGAAGTAGGTGAAAGTAGTTAGTAAGAGTAAAGTCGCTCATAGTAAACTAAGTGTTGACCTGTTGTGACCACCAACAACCACCCTCCTTCTATAGTATTAGCAATAACACTAAAGAAGTGGGGACCCTTAGTAAAAAATTCAAAAAAATTTTATAAAATTTTTTGTATTATACTCCTCAAAAAAATACATCGCATGGAGAAGAGTGAAACATTTCTTTATGAGCACAATAAAAAAACTGCGAAGAAGCGATGCGAAATTCATCGCATCGCATACATTAAGAAGTGCCCATAAATGAAAATCTTAAGAAATCTCCGATGGCCGATATGCGACATCGCATAATGGCATTCATTTCATGGTTTTTCATCTCTCTTTCTGCAAAAGTAGGATTAGTTGGTTAAGTAGGGTTTACTAGGTTTACTTTACATTCTAGTATTCTTTTCCTTTCTGCAAGTAGAGTAGCCAATGTAGAGTAATCTTTCATTTCTTTCATCACATATATAGCTTCTTCTGGAATCCATAGAAGTTGGCTTGAGCTCCTAGTGATCTTGCACCAGCTGACCAAGTGACAACCTACAGTAAGAACTAGTATTTGTGCATATAGCACCATCGCTTCAAAGTTTGTTACGAACTACCGGGTTGATAAAAGTAAAGTAGGAAGCCCAGGAGTTGTAACATTATTGCTACAATACTGGTGCTCACCACAAAGACTGAGAATTTTTCTTTCTGCGAATACTCCAAGAGAGAATATGTATTTAGTGGATGTCATTTCCCATGTTTGATGTTTTTTGTTTCAGTAGATGATTGCAATAATTGAGAGAAAATTTATTCTTTCCAACCATCACTATTTTATTGTGTGTTTCTTTGTCTTTTTTGTTTTTTAATTCCAAGAATATTGATGTATTAAAATAATTCACAAAATTTGATTCAATAGTGATGAATATTAAATTCCATCTTAATGAGTTAATTGGTGAAACAAATTCAGACTTAGATAATAGAACCAACCTGATATCAACTTTAGTTCTTTTAAAATCTATTGTTATCATTTTAACAAAACTTTGGAAAGAAAAAACAATTAGATTCAGTGTATAAGACATCATCACTGTTGGAGAAGGACTAGTAGATCCACCTCTTCAAACTTTCAAGTAGACAATATGATCTGCATAATGCACTCAAAGCTCTTTTGCACAGGGGCCAGAGTAGAGAGAAGCGATGTTTCCTTTTGTAGGTAATGTTTCATGTCACTTCACATCTTTGAATATTCTTTTGCAGTGTATTATTGAAATAATCTATAGGGAAATTGTTACTTCATACACATGACCAGTTTATCATACAACATGTTGAAATAATGACAAAACTATATGGTTTGGTCATTTTCAAGACTTACACCAAGTTTTATCTATGTTATCCACTTCAAATTTAGATTGGTCCTCCCCAGCTCACGCAAAAGGACATTCTCAGAATCTGATACACAGTAAAAAGGTCAATTTCTATTATATCCCAAAATCTACAATAGTAAGAGGACCACGACACACGAAGTGCTGATTTGACTTTAGCTGTGAGTGAAGATGCTCGAATAGACAAATCTGTATGATGTGTATACATTGTAATCAGAGATTCAAATTAACTCACTTTAACATCGTTTGAAGTCATCATTTTTAAAATTACTGTATGAATTTTGGAAGAAAAAATATATGTAAAGCCATGTCTGAAGAGTTGAAGTAGACAAGATTTTCGCCTTTAGTTGTTTCTGGCATGCACAGTGAATATCTCAATGCCAACTCCATCGTTTTTTTATTGTTGTTTGAGAAATTTGTGTTACTTTTTAGAGAAATGGAGGCGATGTTTTCTTTTCGAAAGAATATCTCTCTCATAAATTAATATTGTGCCCGAAATCTAAAGAACAATCATCCTTCCCCATTGTGATCATATATTGATTTGAATTGGAGATCAATGGATGCAGTTAAAATACACTCATACGCATGCAACCAAAGACAAATACATTGGCAATCCACTTGAACCTACACTTGAAGGCCCTAACAGAGTGTAAAGGTCATAGTTAAATATTTAACCACTTAACTTACCTAAAATATTAAAATAAAAATACATAAACATGTGGCGTCAACCAACCAAAAACATGTTGGGTAAGCATGTGGGGGATTGCATGAAGCCCAGTTGCCCCCTCTACAAATGTGCCCTCTCTTATTGATTGTTGGATCCTCTGTGCATGGAGAAGTAAGGGTTATGCATATAAGTTAGGTTATGAGTATGATCTTGGGGAAAATCATCACTCCACAAATCGAACTATGATATCACCTAACGCTTGAGACTAATCACACTATGATATCACCTAATGCTTGAGGTTGTCTTATGGTTGGTACAACTGCCTCCTTCATGCACTAAGGTTGTCTTATGGATGGTAATGTGCCTCCTTCACTCCTTAGGCTGAGGCTATCTCAGCCTCTTGCAATGCTTCTACAAATGATACTCTCATCCCTCTCCTTGCTGCGATATCTCATTCTTTCAGTCACTGATTCTCTCACTCTTATAACTTGGTAAAATCACTCTCTCAAGCATAAGATCTTTAGAACATCCAACCCACCTCTATTTCTATTTAAGTTTCATTGCGCCATCCCTTAAAATAAAGGATTTCCAGATCATCTCCTCCCTAACCGAGTGCATCTAACACTCATTATTTGGTTATGTCCTCCTGTACCTGAGCGGAAAAACCACTGGGATGAAACTCAAGTGATCCAGGGACTCGCTGACTCGAGGAATCAATCTACAAAAATCCCTACCCAGACTCAATTGGTATCAATTCGAAAGCAACAAGAGAGATCCAAGTAGTCAGCAAGGTGGTATCAGGCAGGGAGAAAGGGTTGAAGCTGTAAGTTGGGCGCTATCAGGAAGGTACGTCTAAGCAGG
Organism: Pinus tabuliformis; assembly: GCA_031772625.1. Classification (NCBI taxonomy): domain Eukaryota; kingdom Viridiplantae; phylum Streptophyta; class Pinopsida; order Pinales; family Pinaceae; genus Pinus; species Pinus tabuliformis. The sequence continues at coordinate 270,414,664 of CM062817.1, read as the reverse complement.
GGTTGAAGGCACTTTAAGTATTTGCTTTGAGAAATTTCAATATTTGGAAAACTTTCATTCAATTTAGCAATATATCTTATCAATCAAATATGATAAACTTGATTAACCAACCACAACATGATGTTGTAGAGTAACGATTCAACAAATAAGAGCAATTGTCATAATCTTCCAATGAAGGTGACTTTGATTCATGTACTAATTTACTGGTATATGTACTCATTGGATTTGGTGAAGGTAAAATGCATTACACCTTAATAGAAATATTGTTATATTTTGAAATTCCATTCAGATAGTTATGGATTTCAATTCTTTTGATACCCAAGGTCAAATTCCATCTAGATAGTTTTGAATTTCAATTTTTTGAAAACCAAAAATGGTGTATGTTATAGATGCACAAATCCAAGAAATTTTCGACTTCAGCTATGACAAAGAATCATTCTCGAAGAAGCCGAAGAAACCAAATCAAGAGTTGGTTTTGGTTTCAAATTGGCCATATATGGGCTAGAAAGTTGAATCCATACCCTAGCTTGCAGGTAAAGATTTTATCTGTAGGGAAACTACGTCATTTCAAAACATACAATAAGTATGCACTATAGTACAGGAATTCTCTATATACAATGTTCCAAGCTTTACATCGGCTAGATTAATATTCTTGCACCTATTTTTCCCTTTCTCAGTCTATATTGCTTTGATATTGAAACGATGTCCAACATAACAGAAAGCTTGAAAAACTAAAACCATGATAAAAACCCGAGCTAGGAAAAGTAAAAGTAATGTTTTGTCTATTCTGTAATAGTGGTTTTGTTGTAGGGCTAAACCAGATAATAAAAGTGCTACCTATATATACAAAAACAATAAGAACCCACTAAAGATGACCCTTCCAAACTATAATGTCAATCTTCTAATATATTAGAAAATAAGCAAAATATGAACCAACAATACTTCACCATAGGATTTCTTCTAATGATGGTAGAATGAGAGAACTCGAGTGAGAATATCATGAGATAAGCCCATATTTTCAAAACTTGCTTCATGTGCCATTTTCACGATCTCTTTGGCATTCCCAAGGAATGGTTTGTAGGGAGGGCTTCTTATTCTGTGTGATTCCAAATGTTTTTTTTTTTGTTTATTTATTTATTTATTTCGACGCTTCCACCATACAAATCTTATAGCTTCAATGACTATTGTAATAACAAATATAGAAAATGCTACAAAACCATAAATCCACAATTGTCCCTCCATTATCTCAATATCTCTTCGTGCCCTCACAATCTTAATTTCCAGAGAATTATTTAATCTTCCAAACTCCAAGAAGTACCATTAATTGCTGAGAACATCTCTTTAGTATAGATGTTTAAATGTTTCTATGCATATATTTTTCTTAGTGCCATTGATTTATTCCCTCATTCTCTCTAACACAGTGCAAAACTCATCGAAAATTATAATTTCGCATCAAATTATTATGTAAGTGATCGAGAGAGGTGGTGAAGCGATGGTCTATAGTCGTGGCAGGTGGACAAAAGTGAAGCGCTGACCTAGATAATAAGTTGTCGATAGAGGCAGTGAAGTGATGGTCTATAGCCGTCGTAGGTGGAAAAAAGTGAAGCGGTGGCCTATAACGATGGCAAGTGGAAAAAACTAGTATAGTTGTGTCAGACACAAATGGCACAAGTGATATAGTTATTTAAATGTATGTGTATGCCTTTTCATACTTTGGGTAAAAGGTGAATCATATTTTTTTCAACTTTTCAAACTTGTCATAAAAGTTTTTTTCAATGTATTTGTATGTTGCAGTTTCAAAATTTTGAAACTTTGGATAAAAAAAGGATAAAATGGTACATGCAATTTTTCATACTTTGGATAAAAGTTCATTTTGGGTGTGGAAAGTTGACAACCTCGCAATAAGGCTTCGAAAGTAATGCGTTTTTTAAATTTCAAACTCGTTATCATGAATTTTATCAAAATTATACTATCTCCCCGACAATAAGAGGTACAAACTAAAAGTTTGGATAAATGTTGGTTTGGCAGAGTATTTTTTTAAACATTGGTTAAAGCATGGAATGTATAATTGGGTGAATGTCATTTGATACTACGTCAACACCTATCGATCGCTATAGTCCCTGTTATGGCAAAGGCAATAACTAATAACTAGTTCTTGCAATGTTCTGATCTAGGTTTGCATATCTTATCCAATAGGTTTAAGAATTGATATACAATAAGATAGAGTGAATTAAATATATTTTCTTTTCCTGTTGATATATTCACATGCTATATGGTGTTTTTTGTAGTTTCATATTCTATCCATTAAGGAGGTCTTTTCATTATCGGTATCATTGATGATTTTATGCATTCATTCCCTTGGATATCTGCATGTTTATCAAGGAAAGATAGTGTACTTGTGTCACGTGCTTAGAATTTGAGTTTGCTACTATGTGGGTGTGACATTATATATGAGCAATATCGTTACCATGATTTGATGCATTCATTCCCTTGGATATCTGCGTGTTTATCAGGGAAAGATAGTGTACTTGTGCCGCATGTTTAGAAGTTAATTTTGGTACTATGTGGGTGTGACACCATCTATGAGCAACAAAAATAGAAGGTAGGAATGACTAATACTAATAGTCCATTTGGTGGTATGGATTTGTCATTGTGGCTGGTGTGGATATCCCAAGACAATGCCCATGTCAAAGAAGCAAAGAGTTACATTGGAGAATAATGGTTTTATGTGTGAAGCATCTTGGGTTTTTCGTCATTCTGCAGAAATGTGGGTGTGCACACCTAATAGGTTAGCAACCCTGATCATCTGTTATAGGCTAGAAAGAATAGCTTTAAAAAAATAAATGAACATTACTGGCTCGTGTCATTGGTGTTTTTTTTCTAGTATTTGGACTTGGATATCTAATATATTAAGGCATGCCTTCCCCTTATTAATTTGGTAACTATTCACTATGCCCTTGATGTTGTCGTGAATCGTAATCCATTGTATTGCAGAATACAATGTTTGATCCCTTTGCATTGGGACGTGGACATGTTCTCTGCAACATTTGTGCGTGCATAGGGGCATCAATACCAACAATTGAAGGGGTTAAATTGACCAATCAACATTTCAGGTGCCCAATATGCAAACAAATATTGCTTGAGCTATTTGTGTTTGGAAATTACAGGAATGCACTTCTGATAAGTGTTGAGTTTACCTTATCTTTTTAAACAAGACTCTCAATATTATGTATTTACTTTTCTAAGTTGACTCATAGACCTAAAAGGTGGGGAAATTCGTTGAATTCTACAAGTGTAAATGCAGATGGGAGTTTATGTTAATTCTGTTTGTTTGACTGATTTGGGCTTGCTGGTGAAAAAGTGGTATGAACATTCATTCTATTCCATTTGTTGTTATGTGTTTCGACAGTTGGAACTTTGTTTTTCACTCCAGATAATGAATAATATACGTATGGATATGCTTCTTGATGATTTATATCAGCATGTGCAGAGGCTATTGGAAGGAAAGATTACATATAGAACGGGGGCAGAGAGTTAAATAAGAAAAGGAACACTAGGATCTACATCTCGATTTATATGAACACTTTTGGAGATCTTTTCCTCCAAAGTACTTAACAAAACTCTTGTCACCGGTCATGTGGAAAGAAGCTCCACTGTCAAGAAACCAACCACTTCCCACAATGGACGAAACCATGCATGTGAAGAGTGTGAAATCCAACTCAAACTATGAAGCAAGTGCCTCACCTTCAGATCCTTCCCTGGACCCCTTCTTGGATTTCCTCCGTGGACAATTTGCCAGCATAATGGCCCATCTCATGACAATGAAGCATCACACTTTTGATTTTTTCAAACTTCTTCCCATCATTGGAAGACCTGGATTCGAAAGAGAAACCTTCTCCTTCCCCTTCTTCGCCTTACTCGCTAAGGCATAGTTCTCCTCATCATGAATGGATGAAAAATTGTCTCTGGTGCTTCGTCTGATCTCCTCCTGCATCAAATCCAACCATACTCGTTCCCAATCTAGTAGTTTCTCCCTTCCATTCACCAAGTCATGGTAGCTATGCCAGCTCTTAGGAAGGCAAGGAGTACTAGGCTCACCATATCCTCATCCGATGTCATGACCCCTACACTTTCAAGCTCATCCCTGCATGTGATGAGCATGGACAGATACATGGAGATCATCTCATCCCTTTCACACTTGATCTTTCAAAGTTTGTCCTTCAATGCCAGCTTCCTCTGATCACTATTATTCTGATATAAATCTTTCAATGTTTTCCACATTGCATGCGGAGTCTCCTTCCCATGGAGGCTCGAGAAAATGTGATCTTCCAAACTGCCTCCATGCAATCCTTCCAAGCTATATAGTTTGAGCTGCCATCAAGGGCATACTCAAGCCTCAACCCATAGAACACCATCGATGAAATAGATGTGATAAGAAATTTAGATCTATATCCCGAATAATAAACTTCGAATTTTTCCTTCTAGTATACTGTTTTTGCTTGATCACCTGTGCTCTGATACCATGTAGAAATTTCACTTGTAAAACAAACCGATATATGCAATGTCCTAAAGCATAATACTTGTTCTACTTTTACAAAACATTAAGCAGAAGCATAATCAAATTCATGAGCAACATCAAGTAGAAACATACATAACTAATCAAGAGAAATAATCACACATAAACAAGAATATATCCAGGGGAGGAGCAAGCATAAAACCCCAACCATGTATTATCAATCAACTGTAGATCTTCAACAACATACAAAAAGAATCAGCTCAAAAGCTATCTTGCTCTCTTTGTAATCAGAAGATCCTGATGATCTTCAATCAGAAGATGAAAATCATGGACTACCTAGGCCTCATTATATAAGCTGAAAATTGGCCTGATCATACCTGCTGTCACCTCAGGTCCAATTATGTAATCATAGAAGAAAATAGATTCCTTCCTCATGCAAGGAATACTTACTAGAAATATCCTAGCATCTGATAGTACATTATCCCACATTTGATCTCAACTAGGTCTCTGACAGAACTAACATGCAACATTTATCCATGAGTGAATTCTCAGTTATCTAAATAATAGTTGTCACATGCATGCAAGCATTAACAAACTATATTTTATTTTTTAACAACTTGTTAAAATAATCTTACTGGACTTGACTAGTTAGAACTAAGTCAACCAATTCTCTCATTATAGAACTCATACTTATTCCCTCAATAAGTGGAGGAAATTAAGGATAAATTCCTCAATCAGTGGGACAATTCATGTGCATGCTCACAAAGACTTCAAATTCAAATTTCTTAACTAATTAACTCAACTGAATTAATTAATTAGTATTTCCAACTGTTGTTAAGACCAAAATTAATTTTACTTCCTATAGATAGACTAAGGACTGCTATAAATAGGAAGGGACCAGAAATTCTATTTCTAGAACTTTCTATTTTTAGCATTTTCACCTCTCACCAATGTGGCCAATGACCTCACTAGCCAAACTGCTATTTTTAGACATGATATTTTTAGACATGCTATCTTTAGCAGGTCTATTTTTAGCACATTCTAAAGTTAACATTTCTTATTGCACATTTTTCAACACTCCCTCTCAACAAGAAAGGATTTCTCTCAAACCCAATCCTGTAACTCTAGAATGTTCTGCATGCAACACATCTACCCGGTCCACTTGCTCCAACAAACACTTGGAACAAAAACACCCCAACTCACCACTCTGTTGGGCTAGGAACATACTCTGATGCTAAAGTTCTACTTGTTGTTGACAAGTGCTCCCTCTCTAACATCTCCGCTACTGCAACATCTCCATGCATCTCACACCATTGCACACCTTTGTGCCACCTAGAACTATGCAAAACACTTGTGCCTCTCGCATTGTTGCAACGTGATAACTATGCACTGTCCTGGGATTCCCTGCATTGTCGCTCTCTGCCGCTCCATCTGCATTTGTCTCTACCCAATCAGTCAGTTCCTGCTACTCCACATCAGGGCTCTTGTAGCAAGGTCTCATCCAAGAGGTTGGGTACCTCAAGGATCCTGCCCCTCCTCCTTGGGACTATCACTCTATATCACCCCACCTCCTACCTGGAGGTATGGCTACATGTGATCCCTCAGCCTGTCTGGCACGAAGTTTCCCCCTAATAGAGGTCTCTGCATGAGTAGATGTCTCTACTCGATCTCCACTCAGCTTCCCCTGTTGTGGCTGATCCACAATCTCCTGAAGCTATTGCACCAATTGTGACTCCTCCAAAATCATCTAAGAGTTCTTCTGGCTTTGCATGTTGAGAGTTAATATACCTCCCTCTCAACCACCAAGTCTCCATCAGTTTTCCATGCTGCTCAAGGCTTTGCATGCATCTTGAACCTCAAGAGCATATAGATTCTTGACCCATGAACCAATCTGCTTCACCTGTCTAGTGATGATGTGTCTAAGGAAAACCTTTCCTTACTAAAGACTACATCATAGCCTCTGTCTTCTAGCATCACGATTGACACCAAGTTTCTCTTCAATCCTAGTACATACTTGACATCGGTCAAGGTAAGGTGAGATCCATGCTCCCTCTGAAAAATAACTGTGCCTACACCTAAGACACTATACTTCTCATCATTACCCATCGCTATGAGTATCTGGAGATCTTTCTCCTCCAAAGTACTGAACAAACTCTTGTCACCAGTCATGTGGAAAGAAGCTCCACTGTCAAGAAACCAACCACTTCCCACCATGGATGAAACCATGCATGTGAAGAGTGTGAAATCCAACTCAAACTGTAGAGCAAGTGCCTCACCTTCAGATCCTTCCCCGAATCCCTTCTTGGATTTCCTCCGTGGACAATTTGCAGCATAATGGCCCACCTCATGGCAACGAAAGCATCGCACTTTCAATTTGTCAACCTTCTTCCCATCATTGGAAGAACTGGATTCGGAAAGAGAAACCTTCTCCTTCCCATTCTTCGCCTTACTTGCTAAGGCACAGTTCTCCTCATCATGCATGGATGAAGAACTGTCTCTGGCGCTCCGTCTGATCTCCTCCTACATCAAATCTGACCATAATCGTTTCCAATCTAGTAGTTTCTCCCTTCCATTAACTAAGTCTTGGTAGCTATGCCAACTCTTAGGAAGGCCAAGGAGTGCTAGATCACCATATCCTCATCTGATATCATGACCCCTACACTTGCAAGCTCATCCTTGCATGCGATGAGCTTGGTCAGATACATAGAGATCGTCTCATCCCTTTCACACTTGATCTTTGAAAGTTTGTCCTTCAATTCCAGCTTCCTCTGATCACTGTTATTCTGATATAAATTTCAATGTTTTCCACATTACATGCAGAGTCTTCTTCCCATGAAGACTCAAGACAATGTGATCTTACACTCCCTCCAAGTGAATTCTCCTAGCTCTAGCCACACACTTCCTCCATTCCACCTGCTCAGTCTTGTTAGTAGGCTTACGAATTTCTTGATCAATGAAATCCTTAAGGCCATTATCTTCCAAAACTGCCTCCATGCAATCCTTCCAAGCTATATAGTTTGAGCTGCCATCAAGGGCATACTCAAGCCTCAAACCACAGAATGCCATCGATGAAATATATGTGATAAGAACTTGAGATCTATATCCCGAATAATAAACTTCGAATTTCTCCTACTAGTATATTGTTCTTGCTTGATCACCTGTGCTCTGATACCATGTAGAAATTTCACATGTAGAACAAACTATATATGCAGTGTCCTAAAGCATAATACTTGTTCTACTTCTACAAAACATTAAGCGAAAGCATAATCAAATTCATGAGCAACATCAAGTAGAAACATGCATAACTGATCAAGAGAAATAATCACACGTAACATAAGATATATCCAAGGGAAAGCACCAACATAAAACCCCAACCATGTATTATCAATCAAGTGTAGATCCTCAACAACATACAAAAAGAATCAGGTCCAAAGCTATCCTGCTCTCTGTGTAATCAAAAGATCCTAATGATATTCAATCAGAAGATAAAAATCATGGACTACCTGGCCTCATTATATAGGCTGAAAATTGGCCTGATCATACCTACTGTCACCTCAGTTCCAACTACGTAGTCATAGAAGAAAATAGATTCCTTCCTCATGCAAAGAATACTTACTAGAAATATCCTAACATCTGATAGTACACTGTCCCACATCTGATCTCAACTAGGTCTCTGACAGAACTGACATGCAACAATTATCCATGAGTGAATTCTCAGTTATCTAAAATAATAGTTGTCACATGCATGCAAGCATTAACAAAATATATTTTATTATTTTAACAACTTGTTAAAATAATATTACTGGACTTGACTAGTTAGAACTAAGTCAACTGATTCTCTCATTATAGAACTCATACTTATTCCCTCAATCAGTGGAGGAAATTAAGGATAAATTCCTCAATCAATGGGACAACTCATGTGCATGCTCACAAAGACTTCAAATTCAAATTTCCTTAACTAATTAACTCAACTGAATTAATTAATTAATATTCCCAACTGTTGTTAAGACCAAAATTAATTTTACTTCCAATAGATAGACTAGGGACTACTATAAATAGGAAGGGACCCATAGATGCTCTTTTTAGAAATTTCTATTTTTAGTAGTTTTACCTCTCACCCAATGTGATCAATGACCTTGCTGGCCAAACTGTTATTTTTAGACATGCTATTTATAGACATGCTATTTTTAGCAGGTCTATTTTTAGCACATTCTAAATTTAACATTTCTTGTGCACATTTTTCAACAGTTCACTCATTGTGGGGATGAACTTGGAAGTGTTGGAATCATTGTTGCTGAGGATGATATGGTGAGCATACCTCTTCTAGGACTTCCCAAGAGTTGTCATAGTTATGAGGACTCTATCAATGGGAGGGATAAAATGCTAGATTGGGAACAATTGTGGTCAGATTTGGTACAAGAGGAGTTTCGACTAAACAGCAAAGATGGGACCTCTTCCAAGGAAGTGGAAGAGGATTTTTCCTTAGCGAGTAAGGAAAAAAATGCCAAGGGCGAGAAGTCCCAAAGTGAGGAGGGCAGAAATAATACGGGCTTAATGAAATTCAAGTGTTTTCAATGTCAAGAGCATGGCCATTATGCTAAGAACTGCCCACAGGAGAAAGCAAGCAAGAAGGAGCCGACAGTAGCGACAGCAGGTGAAGCTCTAGCTTCACAATTCGAACTTGATTTTAGTCTCATTGCATGCATGGACAACACTATCATGGGAGGCATGTGGTATCTTAAAAATAATGCCTCATTCCATATGAAGGGGAATAGACATCTCTTTAGTGATTTTGAGGAGAAAGACCTCAAGCAGAACATAGAGTTTGGAGATGACGGGAGATAGTACTACTAGATTGGGCATGGTTACCTTTCAGATGGATTTTGGCTCCCCTCTCAGGATCACAAATGTGTGGTATGTTCCAGTACTAAAGAATAATCTTCTTTCAGTCGCGGTATTGGAAGACCATGGCTATGAAGTGGTTTTTAGTAAGGGAAATTTTTTCCTTAGACACATCGCCACAGGGTAGGTGAAACAGATCGGTGCACATGTCAAGAACCCATATGATCTTGAGGTGAACCTACATGAAATGCCTTGAGGAGCAAGGAAAAGGTTGAGAGGGAGAGTAAATTACCTCTCAACATGCAGCCCTAGAAGAAGCAACCTTCGAAGTAGCTTTAGGAAGTTGTGGAGCAGCCATAACTAGAGAAGATGAGAGGACACCGAGTGGAGGCATGCACTCTTGTAGAGACCTGCATTAGGGGGGAATTTTGAGCCAAGTGGGCATAGGGAGGACATGCAGCCATACCTCCAGGTGTGAGGTGGGGCGATGTGAAGTGATAGTCCCAAGAGGGCTGAAATTGGGCACGATCCAATGAGAGTTTTTATCTCATGGATCGTACCTTGATATAGGAGCCCAATGTACATAATAGTGGGAGGAATTAGTGGTGATTGATGCAGTCAGAGATCAGAGTGACAGAGGCTAGAGAAGTCAGGTAAAAGCGCAGAGTTTCCAGTTGACAGAGGCAATAGCAGTCAGAGACTTTGATGAAAAATGCATCATCTTGATTTAGGTTGGATGTTTTTTTGTTTGTTTCTAGAGTTGTTGTAGAAACAAAACTAGAGAGAAGTGTTGCATGCAGAAAATTCCAAAGGTTTAGGATCAGGATCGAGTTGAATTCCTTTCTTGTTGAGAGGGAGCATTGAAAATATCCACAAGAAATGTTAAAAATAGAATCCAGAAATTCCAATTTAATTTGTCCTTGAATTAAATTGTGAATTAAAATTGTAATTCTTTCTCATAGCAACTTGTAATAGTTAACTAAGTTAAGTTGACTTACTTAACTTAGGAATTTTAAGTTGGAAGTCTTTTTGAATTCATGTATATGTTCTACCGAAGTTTTAGGAGCCCAAGATGATTTTAATTATGAGTTGTAATTAGATAACTCAGTTTATTGAGTTATATTCAGTTAAATTAGTTCCAAATTGTTTGCGGAGCTAATAGAAAGTTAACAGTTAGTTGGTGCACTAGTGCATCCACAAGTGTCACTCTAGTTAACTCAAGATTCCCTCATCAGAAACTCATGCATGTCGATTCTAAGAACTACCCAATTGAGACTAGAGTGGAGGGACAATGTACTATCAATTGTATGATTTACTGAATTGTAAATATCATGCATGCAATCAGGAACAGGGCTTAATGGATTGTGGAGTTTTGAGGAAGGATTTCCTACATTAAATATGGGTTAATTCTCAAAGGAACAACACAAGGAATTAGGGGCTTGGAGAGCAATATCAGAGGCTAGATATTGGCTTGAGCTTGCTTATGAGTAGGGATATTGGTCATACTGAGTGTTGAGATTGTTCTTGCGAGAATAAGAATTGTATTCTCATCTTGGATTTATGATTTGATGCAATATAGATAATGGGGGTTTTCAGCTGAGGTTTTCCCTAGATACTTATTATGTTATGTGTCATTGATTTATCTTCTTCTTGTTCATATTGTTTTCATCGATCCATTTGCTTCCATTGGTTGAAAGTAGAAGTAGATTCTTGTCTTTTGCTTTAGTCCATTACATGAGCTTGTGAATCTATAGGATTTTCTACATCATCGGGCCTAAAGTGCTTCCATTACACTTTAACTTGCTCGATTGCTCAATTCTATAGCATGAGCACCTTTTTCTACAATATACAGTGAGGCTCCGGGTGGAATTATCCATATTGTTCCACCTATAATATACACCAGTCAATCACATGATCAGCATCTTGTGACACCCTCCTCCTAGGCCTACCCAAAGTAACCATGTCAATCGGGGTAAAGATGAGACGAGAGGCTACTATGATTAAATTCGACCTCCTATGTGACCTTAAGGAAGTGGAATCAATGGAACATCACATACAGTCATCCAACCTCATCAACAAAACCCACAAGAGACAAGTTAGCCACTGTGACAGCTTTTCCCTAGGTCTCGCTGTTGTTCTGGACATCTTAGGCCATAGTCACTCTCCTGCTATTGGAAAGGGGGCGACCAGAAACCTAAAGTCACTCTCATAGGCCTGCATGCCAATGATTGTGGACTAAACTTGCTAGGTCTGTGCCAGCGACTGTGAGATTTAAGCAACTTTTTTAGGCCCAAAGCCTAGGCCACTTCCTAGAATGGAATGATAGCTTGAAATCAAGAAAATTACAAGGAAACAATGAAGCAAAAGAAATAAGCCCAACAAGACCTTAACCAGACCCCTACTAGCCATGACAAGCATTTCGTCAAACATATCATCGACATGTAACCTACAGGTGTAAACAACATAATTAAGTGTAGGGATATCATACTTATATGAGAATCACTATGAACCATTGTTCCCTCATGCCATTTGCTGCATTATCATCTATTAGGTCATAGACACATTATCCATTCATGTACAAGTAAAAACATGTTGAGAGCCATACATAGCTGTTGTCACAAAATGTACATATAAGCAACATAATAGGAACATAAATACCATGAACATATCAACCATCAAAATCCATATATACATCAGTACATTTTCACATGAAAATCAAGGGAATGAATTTCTCATTAATGAATGCAATAAATCAACCGAAGATGGGACTACCATGTTCCACCCGACCATAGAATGACTGAGCCAAATCTCTCTTCAGCCATTCACCCTCGTGCCATATTCCAAGCATGAATGTGGGATCTCATAGAAAACATCAATCAAAACTCATCTAGGGCTTCCAGAGGCCATCCACCTCAACCCATCAAACAATGATTCCACCTCAAGGCTAGACATCACAAAACCATCATTAGATTGGTCTCCATCCAAGCCTTCCAAGGCTTCCATAACATTTGTCCAACCAAGGCTTCTAGAACTAGTAACTCAACCCACAACTTATATAGATCTTCCATAGCATTTGTCCAACCAAGGCTAATAGGACTAGTAACTCAACCCACCAAGGGCTTCCAGAGCATTTTTCCAACCAAGGCTTTCAGGAGTAGTAACTCAACCCAAGTTGTTACAGGGTGTTGATGGTGCTAGACCTGCCAACATATAATGGGATCTCCCTGGTAAGACGCCCTAATCAAACCTCAAACTATTTGGTGTAGGAGTCCCAACAGTGGGTCGTATGGTAATGCCTTCACCGTGATGTTGTATAGAGGCAAGTAAGATAACTCTGTCAGTAGCAAGGGTGTGATCATTGCAATTAGTCAAGGAAGGTGTATGAGAGGTTCTAACACACATGGGTTGAGATGAAGGTGAAGGTGAGTTCCAGGTTGGAAGGGATTAGTACCAACTCGGCTATGAACACACAACACACATGACATACACAGTTTCCGGCAGAGCAATCCACACGATTGCAAGTAGTCACAACATACAAGGTAAGATAACACGTACAACACTCACAGATCAATTCGAACGAGTGAAACGGTTCTTACAACAATCTTCATATGAAAGGTCTGTCTAGTGTCCGGCAGAGTAGTCAACACGGATGGGACATCATTAAAAACATATACAACACATTTCCATTAATAGAATATGAATTACAATAAATGAAATAGTTCAGATGTAGAACGCACGTTAAAGCAACATGCATTACAAGTGTTAAATATCAATCTTACAACAGATACAATACATGTGTGAAAACATGTTAGCTCTTATTATATAAAGAAGTGTAAGTTCCAATTATACAATACATCCATGTAAACCCTCTAGCCCCAATGGTGGAACATTACAACCACATCTACCTTCTCCTCCAAGGAGATGAACTAGCTCCGTGCGGTGGAGAAGCCAAGGCGCGTTACAATAATGTCCAAGCTCTTTCCAAGATAGTCTTATCAGAAACTTGGCTGACCAAAAGCCTCTACAACGAGTTATGAGGGACTATTTATAGAAAAGGGTGGGGTGACCCTTGACATTCCCCTTTGTGACAATTCATCTACCCTCATGACTCTTCATATACTTTATGACTGTTACATCCAACTTTCGACACTTGACTTACACTTGAGATGACTTAACATTACAATGCACATGTTCCCATGTGAGACAAAATAGCTTGAGCAAGCCATGCAAGACATCATAGGCACTTGGTCCATTGTGATGAGACCAACTCTTTGACATGATTGTGATGATGAAGGTGGTTAGTTGATGCCAAACTTGGTTGTCTGCGATGGTGTGCATGCACCCCATGGTGAAATCTTGCTAAAGCGAAGTCTTGCCTCTGTTGCAATCGGTGCATTGGTTCAGCTCCTTCATCCAGATCATCTTCTAACATGTGCATGGTCATCTTGGGTGTGGATGAACTCACAACACACTAATGCAGAGTGTCCATGCTAATCTTCAAGTGTGTGTTGGTGGTCATGTGCATCAACTTGCTGAAGTACATGTTCAACTCTAGTTTGACTTGCTTCTTATCTTCGCCTTGGTGAGTGTGCTGAATGGGTTGGATCATATGCGTGCACATAATGACGCGCATGTTGCTGAATCCCTTGCATGCAGTCGACAACACTACTAACCATGTCTGCTTCATCCCAGCTGTTGGGATGGATCTTTAACCTGTATGTGCACATTTTCATCCATGAGTCTATGTTGCACCCATTGTTGTTCTTATTATTTGTTATACACATTTTTGGGCACTGCAACCCCAAGCATAAAATTTCCATAAACCAAGGGCTCCTAAGTCCCTAAAAGTGTTGTTCTAACCCCTAAAGGAACAAGGTCAACTGATTACAGCTTCTCCGAGAAGTTCTCCATGAAAAACTACTCAGAACTGGTCAAAACAGGATCATTTCACCTGCTCCATAGGAAAAGGGTGTTGCATCTCACCTAAGTACACTCTGTGGGTGTGTTGAATTTCAAAAATCCCTTCTATGTGGTGCGATGGGCGAGAAGTGACAAATGGCAGTGTCAATCCGCGAGGTGGAGAGGCATGGAATCTTCCAGAAACTTCTCCTGTGACACTTGCCTCTCTGAATTCAACCAAGGATGAGTAAGAGATCATCAATCTCCAAGTGGAAGCAAGAACTATCAGAGGGAAGACACTAATCAAGTCACAAGCTGACTCATCTCCCTTACAGATATCTATATATGGATCCCTCATCCCAGAGATCCAGAGGCTGGAATTTTGCATCTTGTAAGGAATTGTTGTTGGTTTCTTGAGGCAACATCATAGTGTTGGGTGATCTAAGCTTTACATGAGGTTAAGAAGGGCTTACTTGCTAAGAGGATGATGCTGGGTCAGAACAACTGGTTGTAACTCTCTTGGCTCTTTCTTGATTATCAATAAAGCTATTCAAGTTTTCCTCCATACTCTTGTGTCATTTATGCATTTGTATGGTCAATTTACATTTGATCCTAGATTGTTTATGATAATAGATCCATGTTCTTGTATAGTGTTATGCTACTTTGATTCTACAGGTACTCTGTGAAGCTGGGTGTATGAGGAAGCAAGTAGCAAAGGACTATCAGAAGAGAGAGGAATCGAACTAGGAGCCAAGCGCAAGACAGAGGTTGGTCTCCTTTATTCTTCTCTCATCTACTTTCATAAAGGAAAATGAAATTAGCTTTACTTTGTTTGTTTCTAAGGTAGCTACCACACCTTAGTGGGATTAGCAGTTCTGCATAGACACTTTTCCCTGTAACAAAATGGCGACTCCACTGGGGAGCGACTAGGTTGTTTGTTAATCTACATTTTGTTTATTTTATAAACTTACAGACGGAGCCTGAAGTTGAGCCAGGTAGCTTTCGAACTGCATTTTCTATTCAAATGCAAAGTAGATAAATGTCGCTTCAGTCAATCTACGGGTTTTGTTTATGAATTAAACAATTGATTTACAAACTCTCTAATTGCCCTTGTGGTGGCTCTAGTAACCTCCTTAGATCTGCCCCTGTTGTTGATTTACTGATTACCACTTGCTCGGCCAAAATCCCTGAACTGAACTGCAAACTGTGACCCAGAACCCAAGCAAAGTCTCGTCTCTGGCCCAGCGCAGTCTCTGTTCTGTGAATCTGAAATTCAGCACACTTCCCGAGTGTAGTAGGTGCGCTGCATTTCAAATTCACTGTGTTACAGGTGCGCTGATCAGACTGGGCATTGTTCCTGAATGTTGGTTTCTGTGTTCATTCTTTTCAGTTATATTCATGAATTTTGTTGCCTGTAGTCAGTATACCTCTGTTTGAAACCCCTTTCCTTGCTGATATTCCGCCTCCATTGTGCAAAGAACTGTAAATGTTTTTGTGTATTTGTTGAGTCATTTTCAGTTCTCCTTTACAAAAAAGTAACGTAATTGTACTATCATTTCTTGATTTGAAAGTGTCGCAAGTGTCGTTTTTAGTCATAGAAGAGAGTCTGATTGCTCTTGATAGTCGATTACTCTGTTACTATTGTATTTGATCTGAATTAGTAGTCTTTCTAGTGTCGCAAGAAAGTCTTCATTTTGAATTTGAAAAGAAACTTGTTAGTAATTGTCGCTTGAAAAGTAATTCAGGTTTGCGCATTAGCTTTCTTTTTATCATTCACATATTAAGAAGGCTGAAAACAAATACATGCATGTGCATTTTCATTTAGACTGTTTGATTGGTTTGATTTAGGACAGTGCATATAGTGTGTGCTCTTTGCTCTTTGTGAAAGAATATTGTCTCTCTTTCCTTAGTAGCTAGGATTTTCATTGCACAAAGAAGATAAAAGATTGTTTATCATCTTAGATTGCATTTTAGGAATTGTACATCTACATCACGCGGTGAACCTGAAAGGAAAATTTCTTAAGCAAGATCAACTATAAAATAAATTTAATGAATCTAACAATGCTTTGGAACCTAACGCACAACATCTAGAAGTCTAGGCTAGAGACGTATTCCGGCGTCGTAAAGCCTGGTAACTATTGTTCTCACTGTTGGTTGGGTGATTCCTCCACTTTGAGACGATAAGTGCCAGTACGGACTTGTGCTCCCACATACCATCAAGTATATTTTGGGAGACCACAATAGGCTTAATCCTTTATCCATAGGAAGTCGTGTGTGCCGCCCTATCAATTGCAATGCACTGAACACAACATTCGGGAAGATTGACTGTCGTACCGTAAAAAGTATTCTGCAGTTTTGCGATTGGTTTGGTAATCCCTCTGGCTAGATTCCCAGAGCAGTCCCTTTCGTTCCTTTTCAGACTCCCTAACGGAAAAGGTCCATCTGAGCACTTGTCACTTCAGGCTCATTAAAAATTGAAGGCGACTAGAGTCATCTTTTGTTTTTTCTCGACTCTTTAAAATTGAAAAAACAAGTTGTGTCAAAAGCGTCTAAAATCCATCTAATTCGAAAAACATACTTCCCCTTTACTTTTAGTTGATCGAGTAATCCGCAATCATGGAAGAAATTCAATTGAAACCCCGTCATTCGCAGAGGCTTACGAGTCAACCGTCTTTGTCTCCGGAATTGAAACTATTACGGACAAAGAAAACTCGTTTAACCGGTTCCAAATCTCCTGGTAAAGTTAGAACAAGTGTTCCAACAACATCAGAGACTCTGGTTACTCCAAAAATTTCTGGTATCCCTGCCTTTACAGAAGAATTTCAGTAGCCACCGAAGGACAGTAGTATTGATCCTAGTTTGAGGGTAAATACTTGTATCATTGAACCAGTTCCATCTACAACCGCTTTGGAGAGTGTTGTTCCCCAAACATCTGTCACTGCAGATTCCATACCTTCTTCGGCACCAGAAATATTCTACGGACCTGACAGTCTGCCTCTTCCACTTGGTCTGATTGCTATAGAAGAGATTGTGGAGGATCCTCCATCTACTACTCCATCGCAATTTGAGTCGGGATCACTCTGTATCCTTCTTCATCAGAAATTAGTCTACCGCCAATGGAAGCTCCTGTAGAATCGCTAGGTAATCTTTTGGATAGACTAGAAATGTCTGAACAACCATCAACATCTAGGACTGTGTCGTCCGACACAGCGACGGCAGAACTTCCTGCTATCACTCCAACAATGTTCGTCGGTATACCATTTGTCCCAACTAGCTCTCAATCGCTAGAAGGAGCCCACTCAGGGGCTATTTCGACGATATGGTCCATTCCTATTTGTTCATCCGGAATAGTATCCGGAAACTCTTATGTTGAGTCTCAACAAATTGATCCATTGGGATGTCAATTTGGGCAGTCCGGTCCTCAAAGGCAAACCATTCCTTTAAGTACTGGATTACCGCCGTATGGGGGGCAGTATACCCTTTCATTGTCCCCTCCGGGAGGATAGCCATACGGGAGTTCACAACAAAATTCAGGTTATGCTAGAATTACGTCTAGTGGTTGGGTACCGATACTACCTCAACAACCAAGAGTTGTATATTCGATGCAACAATGTTTACCTATGTCAAATATACCAACTACGCCAGCTATTGTGACGGTGTCACAAGTACAAGCGCTGCCTGTTGTATGCCAACCTTAGGTTTCTCAGGTTGTAATGCAACAGCCTCTTAACCCTGCGACTCAACCACAATCGTCGACTGGTGGAATAACACAGGTTCAAACGGGTACAATTACCCCTCATCTTGGTCAAACAGTTAGTATTGGGCAACAGCACATGGCTTCACAACCATGGCTGGTGCAATACCAACAACCGCAATTCCAACAAGTATACCAAGGATCTGAGCAACAAATCTTTGCAAATAGTGGGTAGTCGTATATTCAAAATGGTCAAAATCAACCATTCTACAATGGTCATGCCCACCAACCTTACCAAAGTTACCAGCATCAAATGCATTATGCTGGTATGCAAAGACCAACTGCTCAAGTGATTCCATCTTATCCTGGGTATGCTTCACCTAACCTGAATCAACATTTACCCTTCGTGGCAACTTTAGAGTTGCATGATTTAAATCGGTTAACAAACGATCCAATCGCTTACGCCCCTTGGTGGCCAGCGATTCCGCATAAAATTCCATCAGATATTCCTAAATTTAATGGAAATCCGGGTGAAGATTTGTTGAATCATGTGATGAACTTTCATCTATGGTGTTCATCAAACACCCTAAACGATGATTCGATTAGGCTTCGCCTTTTTCAGAGGACGTTAATTGGTCCAGCAGGAATTGCCCAGAGCTTCGTTTGACAACCTCAGTACCCTAGCCACAACCTTTCTAACCCATTTTCAGTTACCGATAAGGTACGAAACGGGAACGAAACTTCTTACCAATTTCAAACAAACAACGGCCACTCACATATCTGATCATATACATGAGTGGCGACATCGTCGTAGAATGGTAAGAACGTATGTTCCTCATCAACTTTTAGCTGAATGGTTTATTAAGTCATTATTTCCTTCTATTACAAAAGATGTGGCAAAAGGGGGAATCGTCACCGAAGAGCAAGTCATCACTCGTGCGCAATATTTAGACTTGATTTATACTCAGTCTGGCACGCTCTACGATAAAATACCTGACGCTCCCAGACTAGAATTTTCGGTTCCCCCTCCTCCTAAATTAAACAACGACTCTCATGTAGGCGATGGTGTGATAGGCACAATAGACATGAAATCGACAAAGGCTACATCTAAAAAGGCCCATAAGATTTCCAGTCAAAATGCAAAAGAGGGACTTCTTGCCTCGAAAGTAAATGTCGTCTCGACAGATAAAGGCAAAGAAACCAAGCAACCAGGGGGCAAGAAGAAAACCAAAGGGAAGAAGAAGAAATAGGAAGAATCATCATCTGAAAAATCTTCTACAAACCCTTCTGGAAATAAGAAACCAAATCGTCCATGCTTTATATGCGATGAGGATCATTGGACAGCAAATTGTCCACACAAAGCTGAGCTTAAAAAATTCTTCAAGAATTCATAAACCTCGGCAGTATTAACTTATCCATTTCCAAATCCAGGAACAAATATGGTTGACAGTGGAAATGCTTCCCCATCTCAAGTGCTGATGTTGTCAGTTTCCAAACAGAAAAATGATGCTTTGATATCGACAAGGAACAAAGATTACAGGAATCCACAGCTGTCAAACAACAAGGATAAAGATCAACCTAGTAGTTCGACAACAACTTCGACAGAAGTTGTGCCGCCCATCATTCTTGAGTTGACAATAAAACCGCCAAAGGGAGTAGTACACAAGTCGACATTTAATCCTCGTGCTAGAGCAGCACAACATTATAATATAGTGGAAGATCTGGCCCAATCGCCATCCGCTATGTTGACACTTGAGGTACTACAAAATTTCCCATCCCAAAAGCAGGCTTTATTATCAGCCATCGGTGGGATAGACCCAAAGGATTCCAATCTTGTATCCTTTAATCATAAAGGATACGATCCTCAGTTGCCAGCTCAACTAGCTTTCCTCGTTCAAGTGAAAGCCCTCAACAAAAGTGTTCATCGAACAATTATTGATGAGGGGGCATCTACATGTATTATGTCGATGAGTTGCTAGAAAACTTTAGGATCTCCAACCTTGTCGTGATCTTCGATGACATTAAAAGCATTTGACGGATGAACATATACCCCATATGGTATTCTAAGTAACTTGAAGGTTGAACTAGGAGGGAAAACAGAAGAAATAGATGTTGAAGTAATCGACGGAAACCTCGATTATAACATCCTACTGGGAAGACCATGGATATATGCTATGGCTACTGTTGTGACGACCTATTTTAGGAAGATTTCATTTCCCTTTCAAGGAGGGATTACAATCGTCGATCAAAAAACCTTCCTCCCCAATGGTTCTCAAGTTACGGGAAACATTCCAATGATCCATGGAAGCCTCCATTCGCTTCAAAATATCGGAGTAGGCCTACTAAAAGACCCTATATTAATGGGAACTTTTGCCCTTCCGCCTCCAATCAATTTGACGGAAGTAGCATCGGTAGGAACTTGCAATATGATATCTTCGATTAAAAAGATCTCAGAAAACGATATCAACATGGATCATGCGCAGGTATTTCCTCCAAGCCCAACAGAAATATTGTAGCAATCAATGTTCCTAGCATGGGAGGCAAACCAAAATCAACGCTCATCAAGCGTTTGGATAGATAGGTCTAAGGAATATGGCACCCCTTCAGATCCTTGGTCGCGAGTGCATGTCATCGATGAAGGAATTGTTCAATCAACGGTAATTGAAGGGGCACCATGGGAAGATTACCACCATCGTTCCCTTCTTCCGAATTGTGAAGAAGATACTCCCGATGACCTTTATCATCCTTCAGTTTTTTATTTTCTATCAAATACTGTAAACACGGTGGATTCTGAGCGAAACTTGTCCAACATTGAAGAGACTATCGCCATAAATATCTCGACCAAAACAGATGTTGTAGAGAATATTTATGTTGGTAAATGTTGTTCTCCTTCAGAACTGGAAATATATAACGCTATTTTTCGGGAATTCAGAGATGTCTTTGCTTGGTCATATAATGAAATGCCAGGCATTGACTTGAGTATCGTTGAACACGAAATCAAGATGCATCCAGATGTCAAACCAGTACGACAACGGCTACGACAGGTGCACCCCAAGAAAGCCACTACCATCAAAGCAGAAGTTGAAAAACTTCTCCACGTTGGTTTCATTTACCCAGTTCCTCTTACCGATTGGGTATCGAATAGTGTTCCTGTTATGAAGAAACAAGGAAAGATTAGAGTGTGCATCGATTATAGGGATGTAAATCAAGCTTGTCCAAAAGACAACTACCCTACACCGTTCATTGACCAGATAATTGATGAATGCGCCGGATGTGAAATATTTTCATTTATGGATGGATTCTCCGGGTATAATCAAATAAATATCCACCCACAGGACCAGTCAAAGACTGCATTTATTTGTCCATGGGGCACATTCGCATATCGAAAATTACCCTTTGGTTTAAAGAATGCAGGGGCAACATTTCAGAGGGCAATGAATTATGCCTTCCATTACATCAAAAACATCGTTCAACCGTATCTCGACAACCTTCCAGCTCATTCGCGAAAGCGGACTAATCATCCGCAGCATTTAAGAGCGATATTTCTACATTGCCGACACTACAAGATATGACTCAATCCACACAAATGTGTGTTCTGTGTCAGTTCTGGTCGTTTACTTGGCTTTGTAGTCTTGAAAGACGAGATTCGTCTCGACCCATGTAAGGTTCAAGCAATCATAAATTTGCCTCCACCTTCGAATTTGCTTCAGATTCAGAAACTCCAAGGGAAAGCAAACTTTCTGAGGGGGTTCATTCCAAATTACGCCGAACTTGCTAAAGGTTATACCCGTCTATTGAAAAAGGAAGTGCCCTTCATTTGGGATCAGGTCGCGCAAGCTTCCTTTGATGCTTTGAAAGACCCCCTAATGAAAGCAACATTAATGTACACTCCTGATTATCAAAAAGACTTTAACTTGTATCTGGCTGCAGCAATGGTTTTAGTTAATGGAATTGAACATCCTATATATTATTTAAGTAATAACTTAAATGATACAGAAAGAAAATATTCTTATGTTGAAAAGCTAGCGCTCGCAGCTGTTCAAGCGATACAGAGATTTCGACACTATGTCCTCTTTCGAAAAACTACCATTCTGTCAGATTGCAACCCCATGACTTAGATATTGTCGCGACAGTTTCTGGGGGCAAATATTCAAAATGGATAGCGATTCTACAAGAGTTTGATCTGGAATTTGTAAAATCCAAGTCAAAGAAAGCCCTGGTTTTCGCAGAATTATTATGCGATCTCCCATCATCATCCAACGATGAAACATACAAAGAAACGATCGTGGACGAAAATTTGTTTCTGATATCTTCAAGCAATCCATGGTATGGAGATATAATCATTTATCTCCAAACCCAAAAGTATAGGCCCAATACCTCCCGCTTCGAACAAAAACGTATTCGATACCAATCAAAAGACTACATGATCGTCGATGATACACTTTACCGTAGTGGTGTCGATACAATTCTACGGAGGTGCCTCACCCATGAGGAGGCCGAAAAAGTCCTGAATGATTTCCATTTAGGCGCGTGTGGGGGGCATCAATCCGGTTACGCTACAGCGCAAAAAAATTTACGAGCAGGATACTTCTGGCCAACATTTTTCAAAGATTGCATAACCGCAGTTAGAAGTTGCCATGCTTGTCGAATTTTTGATAGCAAAACCAGAAGACCACCCATACCTCTGCAACCAATAGTTGTTGTTGGGCCATTCTCCAAATGGGGCATCGATTTCATGACATGTAACCCCACCTCGACCGGGGGGCATAGGTATATCATAGTCGCAGTTGACTATTTTACCAAATGGGCCGAGGCGATGCCTACATTAGATAATACTGGTGAAACAGCTGCCCTCTTCTTTTTCAATCATGTAGTCGCCAGATTCAGTGTCCCAGAAGCTATAGTCACAGATCAAGGATCGCATTTTCGCAATCACACGATGGTCGAATTAGCTGCCAAATTAGGGTTGTCTCACAACAGCTCTACTCCATATTACCCACAAGCCAAAGGACAAGTTGAAGCAATCAACAAGTTCCTGAAGTGCATGCTGCAAAGGATGATTGGAGTTCACAAACGAAGTTGGCACCTAATCCTGTACTGAGCCTTGTGGGCTTACCGAACATCGGTAAGGAATGTAACCAGGTTTACACCTTTCCAACTGGTGTATGGCCTAGAAGCAGTCTTACCAGTCCAGTGTGAAATCTCATCCCTCAAACTCGCAATCGACCTTCTCCCCGGGACTTCAGAAGAGGAGGCTCGTTTCTTGGAACTAATCCAATTGGATGAAACCTGTTGTGATGCCACTTTGGCTAACGAAGCCCATAAGAAATGAGTCAAGGCGTAGTTCGACAAGAATGTCAAACCCCGTGTCTTCTCAGAAGGTGACTTGGTCTTGCTTTATGACCAAGAATCCGATAAATTGGGGGCAGGTAAATTCAAGTCTTTATGGATGGGCCCCTATATTGTTAAGTGAGTGTTAGCAAAAGGAGCCTACGAGTTAATGGATTATGACGGGATTCCACTAGCACAACCTCGTAACAGGTTGTACCTTAAGCGTTACTATGTGTGATTCAGTATAGTAACCTATATGCTTTTGTTACATTTTTGTTTTCACCAAAGTATTTTTTTTGGTCAAGTAAATCCACTTTTTAAATTTGTCGTAGATGTCTAACCTATTGGAATCTTTTGTTGGATATTCCAACGGAGCAAGTCGTAGTTCACGGACCTATCTTATGCGGCCTGGGCCATTTTTAACCCAAGTGGCGAGTTAGTAAGTTTCAGAGGGGTATGTATTGGTCGATCAACGAATAACATCGTTGAATATAGCGCATTGATAGAACTTCTCTCTGATGC
This sequence comes from Pinus tabuliformis, assembly GCA_031772625.1. NCBI lineage: Eukaryota > Viridiplantae > Streptophyta > Pinopsida > Pinales > Pinaceae > Pinus > Pinus tabuliformis. The sequence goes on along the minus strand of CM062817.1, from coordinate 270,390,860 downwards.
CATCACACATGGCATACGCTGACTGGTCGTCAGGCTAGAATCACAGCCCGTCATACTATAACTCACTGGTATCTACTCCGTCCGAAATCCAGCTATCTATCGCATGTTCCTAAGGGTCAAGATTTTGGAAAGGCAATTTGATTTTATTCAATATCAGCATATTTCCAGAACCTTAAACACATTAACCGACTCATTGGCAAATTATGTGTTAGATAGACATTTGCAACATTTATAAAAAGAAGCATCTCATCAATATTTGCATCAGGATCATGCAACTTAACCAAAATAAAACTCTGAAAATCAAAAATATATATATAATTGTTTATGGTTTACACATAATGTTCTGTAACCAAGACAAAATTGGTCAAATAATCCAAAACTCAAAACGCTAGGGGGCACCCTAGTCTAATGATGCTCGTGATAGCAAGTCACAGCCTGTGCGATCATGCATAAAAGCCTAGTCCATCGTCTTGGCACATCAGTAGTATGCCGCGGCAACCTCAAAGGTAGCTCGTCAGTCCTCACATCTGGAATACCGAGAGTGAGGCCCTCAACCTGAACCTGTAATGCTGTGAGAGTCTCGGCCACATCGAGGTCGCGAAGGATAGCCCTTCCAACAGCCTCTTCTGCTGGGGCGACAGCTGGCACTCTCGGGCGTACTACTGGCCGAACAGGACCGACATCTGCATGAACACATGAGTTTTGATTAGTCTTGACAGAATAAAGCACAAGGACATTATAAAAGAAAAATGATAAACAGGAATATGGTCAAAGAATTTACCAATGGCACCCCACTGTTCGCCAGCCGACAATACCAAATTCGGGTCACCCCGGAAGTCCATACCAGCATATGGATACTCGGAATAAACCATCTCCTGATGATCAAACCACCCAAAGAAGGTATCAGAAAAGGAAATCTGAGACTGACCAGCATGCCTAGACATATGGTCGACCCATCTCTGCATACGTGGTTCAGTCGGCGGAGGTAAACTGAGTGCAATATACTACGGCTGCATCAGTGGTATCTTTTCCAAGGCGAAGGCGGTCAAGATAGAACCATATCCAAAGTTCTTCAGTCTCCCGCTCTTCACCTTGGTCAACTGTTCTTTCATCACAAGGAGTACTGTGTCACACCAGTTGAACACCTTCGGTTGGAGACATTCTAAGGCGTACTGCATATAAGATCGGTTGGCCACATGAAGAGCCACACCACCAGTCATCCTACCAAAAGTGAATAGAATAGTCCTCAAGGACCTGTCAGTGACATCTCGGATGATGATCTTGCCGTCTTTACTCAGCTGAGATCCCTCTCTGCAATACCTACGAACATAATCTCTCACAAATTCACCTCCTCAGGCCGAACCTGATAAAGAGATGGGGGCACCCCGCCTCGATAAGCCGGTCAAAAAATAGATGTAAACTACAGTCAAGGGGATGGATTTGCCCCTAATCTGGAACACCTGGCTGGTAGGATCCCAAGCATTGAGCAAATACTACAGCAAGTTTATTTGTTGTCTCATGCTAGAAATGTGGAAAAACTTCAGCAAGCCACAGTTCCGTAGTGCGTTTACTGTAACTGGATCATGTAAAGCAAGCATGTCCTCTTCTTCATGCTCACGTTCTCGCCATGTAATAGTCATCTTGCTCCAAAAATCTCTGAAAAAAAACAAGAGAAGAGTTAGATCCTGATTTGGTGAGAAACAAACAAAATTTCCATCAAAAACTGTGCATAAATTTCCTTCCTTGCGCTCATCGCACCTATAGTAGTGTTCTGGGTGCGTTGCATGTCAGTTGGCCAGTAGACAGGCTAACATCCAATGCACCTTTTGTTACACAAAGGGTGCGCTGAATCCAGGGCGAGTTTTTCAAACCCCAGAGGCTTAGAAAATCTAGAAATCATGCTCAGAATGCAAAATGGAAAGCATGAAATGAAAGAACTCAGGTTTAGCTCCTATCTGGTCCAGACGGCACCGAGAATCATCCACAGAATCTCCCGGAATCAGTTGATGAAAATCAAGGGGGGGAAAGCACCTCCAAAGCTCCAACAAGCCAAAGTTCAAATGAAATGGTAAAATGAGAGGTAAAAGCACTTTTAAATTACTTTTTACATAATTCGAGCAAAATATTAGTGTTCTAACTCATTTTTCAAACATATATTGTTCATTTCTAACTAGTTTGATGAAGCGATTGAAAATGCAGTACAATCTTTGAAAGAACAAAGCTCTTTATGGTAAATTCAAGAAATGACTGTTGTATCGAGCAGTTTTAATGCGGACTTCATGCTCGTTAAAAAATAAACATAAGCAATGAGCAAATGTTTCCCCCAGCGTTTAAGCTCAATAAAAAATGAACCAATTCCCGGTAAATAATCATCGTGAATGTAGTACTTCAGCCTTTAAAGCCTTGGTTGTGTTCCCATCATCACCTCCACTCTGTATTGGCCGATCATTCACCTCCATTTTATTGTTTACCCCTTTTAAGGAACAGCTGCGAAGAGTGATCCCGCTAGCCATCCTTGTAACACTGCCGTGATGGGAAAATTCCAAACCTTACCTGGAATCAGCTGCTACCCAATTTTATCACTCGTTCCTCAAAGATGAGTCTCCTTTAATCTCTTTTCAACTGACTCGTAAAATATGAAAAGATTTCCAAGCCATTGGCCTCTCCAGCTCGTTAAAGGGACCGGAAGTGCTATCCCTCCTTTAGATTTTAATCTTTTTGGACCTAAGGGATTATTACACAAAAAGATCGAGCACTTGTTTTGTTCGGCTCGTTAAAAGTATCGAAAATTCATCCCTTTTGTATTGTTTTATACTTTTTCGGACTTAAGGGATTAGATGACGAAAAAGGAATTTTGGAGTTTCCTTTACGTCCTTTTTTCAGACTCTATAAAATTGAAAAGGACCGAGTTATCTTTGTCGTTAAACTCATTAAAACCTAATAGTGACAAACTTGTCCATAACAGACAAGAACAAGTTTCACTATCACTAGGCTCATTAAAATATAGCGATGGGTTTTCCCGAAGGGAAAATTATAGAACAAGCATATGTTATCCTCCTCAAGCTTGACAAAAATAAAGAGGTACTGGTCAAAAATGACTGGGGAAAAATTGGGAAGAAAACTTGAAGAAACTTTGTTGGTAGCAAGTCGCTTTTGAACATGACACTTTCACTCCGCATCCAAGTCAAGTTGGGTTGTTTCATTCACCGATCACATCACCATGGTCCCATCACACCATCCACATTTGGGGTTAATGCTACCAATCCATCACGTCAGTGTCGCCGATATGTTCAAGAGAAGTCACTCAGAGAATTCACCTGTGTCTCACCCACTACAATACATTTACGCTCCATTCTTTCATGACTGCCACCCTGAACCTTATACCACCAGATCTTTTTCACCTCCATTAAAATCATTTGCTCTGTTCCGTGTCATTGATGTGGGATTCATTAAGGCCCTCCTATGACCGATCGCTTCTTGTCGACATCATCTCATTATCCAAGAAGGCGATCTAGGGACACCCCGTTCAGTACTTTGAAGCTTGCATGCCTCAATGGCAAGTTTCTCACTTCCGGCAACAGGTTTACATCAATGGCCTTCGACCGAAAGATTTTGCGTGGTGTTCGACGCCAAGTCCTTTATTCACACCACATGAATTTTACTGCAGTACCTTGAGGGTCATTATCATTATCGGTGATTCCTCTCGCGCCTATTAATAGCTTACATCATTGGCTAGTAATCAAGCGATGTCTTTCCATGTTCGACTACAGAACATCTCTCACATGGATCGACTTGTACTTCGAGTGAAGATTGAACGAGATTGAAGACCCCGGATCTAGTTTCATCCATCTGGGCTGTGATATATATTCACGGAAATAAAGACATCAAATTTACATCATTGCTTCACAGATAATCATCCAATCAAAGGGATGATGGCTCTACCAGAATCATCAGTCTACACTCAGACGATTGTCTGTCCTATGTACATGAAAATGAATTTATAAAGCTGAGCATGGGAATGCCGCCTCATCTAAATCATGAAAATGTTATGAATATAATGTATTGTATTGTATCTTATTACAGGTCTCCTCCCATCTTGAAAGAACTTCGGATCCTCATGATAAAGCATTTCACCCGACATCAAAAAAGATTAACGACCTCATGCTTTAGGGGGAAGCTGTTATAGACATTTTTGGGCACTGCAACCCCCAAGCATAAAATGTCCATAAACCAAGGGCTCCTAAGTCCCTAAAAGTGTTGTTCTAACCCCTAAAGGAACAAGGTCAACTGATTACATCTTCTCCCAGAAGTTCTCCGTGAAAAACTACTCAGAACTGGTCAAAACAGGATCATTTCACTTGCTCCATAGGTAAAGTACGTTGCATCTCACCTAAGTACACTCTGTGGGTGCGTTGCATTTCAAAAAGCCCTTCTATGGGGTGCGACGGGCAAGAAGTGACAAATGGCAGTGTCAATCCACGAGGTGGAGAGGCATGGAATCTTCCAGAAACTTCTCCTGTGACACTTGCCTCTCTGAATTCGACCAAGGATGAGTAATAGATCATCAATATCTAAGTGGAAGCAAGAACTATTAGAGGGAAGACACTAATCAAATCACAAGCTGACTCATCTCCCTTACAGATATCTATATCTGGATCCCTCATCCCAGAGATCCAGAGGCTGGAATTTTGCATCTTGTAAGGAATTGTTGTTGGTTTCTTGAGGCAACATCATAGTGTTGGGTGATCTAAGCTTTACATGAGGTGAAGAAGGGCTTACATGCTGAGAGGATGATGCTGGGTCAGAACAACTGGTTGTAACTCTCTTGGCTCTTTCTTGATTATCAATAAAGCTATTCAAGTTTTCCTCCATACTCTTGTGTTGTTTATGCATTTGTATGGTCAATTTACATCTGATCCTAGATTGTTTATGATAATAGATCCATGTTCTTGTATAGTGTTATGCTACTTTGATTCTACAAGTACTCTGTGAAGCTGGGTGTACGAGGAAGCAAGTATCAAAGGACTATCAGAAGAGAGAGGAATCGAACTCGGAGCCAAGTGCAAGACAGAGGTTGGTCTCCTTTATTCTTCTCTCATCTATATTTCATAAAGGAAAACGAAAGTAGTTTTACTTTGTTTGTTTCTAAGGTAGCTACCACACCTTAGTGGGAATAGCAGTTTTTCATAGACACTTTTCCCTGTAACATTATTGATGCAACTCATTCGTTTGTCTGTGTAGCTTCATGTTCTTCCTTGAGTTGTTGCTTCAGCACATGCAACTCCTTCTTTGTTCCATTACCTGTCTTCGTGTGATCTTCATGTCGCACCATCACCTCATAGCCTAAGTCTCCAAAGTTGCTTTCATCATTAGTGGGTCTGCTTGAGCTTGCAACTTTGTTCCACCTCTATGTTGTCAACAACCTTCCTCCTACATCTATTCATCCCCTGTATTCGAAACGTTTGCTACGTTCGCTCCATTCAGTGCATTCGTTGTGTTCGCTGCATTTGGTATGCTGCCTTCAGCTACTATTCATGATACTTCTTGTTGTGATGCTACTGTTGTCATATCTTGATGTCCTTCTCTACAAACAACTTGATATCTTCGTGAGAAGGCAAACTCATAGACGTTTGATTGATTGCATCTCTAGGTGTGCTTTACATAGTGTCTTCAACTACACTCTCTTGGAAACCATTGTACCTACACTGCTGAGAGGAAGATGAACATCTGTAATACCTAGAGACATGGCAACACTCATGGCAAGAAATATATCAGTCAAAACCCAAAATGAACTTGAGAAATGACTTGCAACATACCTGTGTGACTGATCATGAAGGCTGCGCAATTTCTGCTGGAGGGTCAGAAGACTGACTGCCAAGACTGCGTAAGGCATAGTCTAGGTTTTTGGGAGGCTTACTAACTACCAGAATTTTGCAATGCCAGTCTAGTATGGTTGTTGACTGCTGGAATTGCACAATGTGCAATCTCAGTTGGCAATGGTTGCAAGCTTAGTCACTGCATTGCTCAATTTTCTTTGCCAGCAGTCACTGTCCCTCAGGATTGCACAAAGTAGGCCTGGGGAACAACTGCTGGGTAAAAATGCACATTTATGGAGAGGAAAGTAGAGCCTTCTATCTCAGGATTGTGCAATACTATCTTGGTGAGGCTCTTGGTGAGGCAGAGTCCGGGCCAAGGTTTCCCAGACTCACCAACAGGCAACTGAAAGTGAATGTGAGTGTGAATGCATGTTGATACTAAGTGTAAGCATAAGTGAATGATCATGCTTGAAAATGATGAACGAAAGATTCAAAAAATGGAACAACATGCATGTGGGTGAGGCGAGTTGCTGAATCGGCAATTGTTCATGAAAAACAGTTTCATGCATACGACACCAGTGAGATGCTGACAAAAACTAAAATGGTGCTAGGAAAAGCTAATATACATGTAAACAAAAAGAAGAATTCAAAGAAATCAAGAAAATAGTACTCATACAAGTGAAAACAAAAAAAAAGCGACAGAAATGCAACACAAGGCATGGGAAACGGGCTTACCCCAAACAACTGAGTTGAATGTGCCAACTGCTACTATAAGTGATTTGGGATGTCAGAGCTATAAGATTGATATGAGGAATGAGCTCTACAATATCCGGTTGATGAGTTTTGATAACATCGAGCTTGTGACGCACATGCCACAAATCTAGGAAAAGCAACACATGGTGGGAGGTTTCTGAAATGATCCTTGCATATAACCTCAAACTCCTAAACATAGATCCATTAAACAAGGGATGCCTTTGCATGTTTCCTTGGGAGAAGCAACCCATGCATGCAAGTCTTTTTTGCTTCGTCCCAGAGGGAACCGGTCAATTTAGCTGCACATGCAAGCGACTACTCGACTGCTGGGAGAAAATGCTCATTTCTGGCTGGGAGCTGGGCTAGTTGCCCAAGAGATTTGCGCAATGTCTAGACAGAGCAGCTAACCACTGCCCAGATTTGCACAAATTATGGGCTGAGCAGCCCTGCTAGAGAAAGTTGCATAATTCCTGCCGAGAGTGTTGATTGGTAGGATTGCGCAATCTTGGAGCCCAACAGGCTGCCAGATAGGATTGCACAATTTCTGGAGGGAAGGCTAGTTTCCCTCCAGAAATGCGTAATTTTCTTGGGGAAGTTGTTCAGCCTAGAGCTGGACCAAGTCCGAGTGATCAGCCTATGAGAGGAATGTATCAAGCTATGGTCGATAGGCTACCTTTGTGCAAGCAAAACACTGAAGCTTGTGAACTTGACGAAGCAAGGCAAGCTGATGTGAAGGATGGAAGGGAGGCTCCAAAACAAAGTTAAGGAAAAATTTTGGAAAGTGTTGTAGCCACTACAACACTTGGCGACACACTGGTAGAACTCCAACTCTCTGAATGGAACTTGTTCATGAGAAGAAAGTCTAACACCTCCAAAAGTATTGTTCAGTTCACAGCTCCTCTTGGTTTCCACACTAGCTTGATTGTAAGATGTAGCATCCACCAAGCTATTGGTCAATTAACACACATTCCAAGCCAAGGAAAAGCTATTTTTTCGATTGGGGTTAAGGGGTATATTGGTGCTATTGTATCTCTGAGATGATATTGGTCAGCTATCATGCCAGGGCATCTAAGATAATTGTTTTGGGGGTTCTGTCTTAATTTGGAGGACCAATGTAGGAAACAGATTTAAAACAATGAGGCCTATCCTTTTGAATAATACTAATATCTAAACAGAGGGTTGCAATTAAAATTCACACAGTTTTATAGCTTGTATGGTGGTAAGCAGAAAGGGAGAGATGATATGACTATCACAATCTTCAAATTGAAAATTAGACAATCATAAGTAAGAAAAGCTTTAAAATATGTTCAGAAGGTTTATGAAATATGCTTAAGCTTACAAACGATGCTGATGATTTTTTTATTTAGAGGGAATTAATAAAACAAACAGTTTATTTAATTCATTCTCTTTATAGATGATCACTTCAGAAGATTATAGGAACAGATTGAAACTCAATTACTCCTATCTGGTTATCTCTGTTAAACATAAGGATATGATGAAAAACATTGTGAATAAAACTTGAAATACTTACAGGAAAAACGAAACTATATGAAACAAAATTCAGAATCCATTTGCTTTTGTATTAATGATTCAGAAAAGTCAAGTACATTCAATGCTTAGAAATCTTTCTTCAAGGGTGCAACCCTTAATACCTCATGAAAGAGAGTTATTTATACAATCTGAGAATTGAGAAAATATCTTAAACTATTTTACAAAAATAGATAATTACAAAATCAGGAACCGATCTGGCACTATTTTGGTGCTGAGCTGTTCGATGACTGTTGTTGGAAAAACTGAGAATTATTTGAGCTGGTGATGAGTGTTTCTATAAAGGTTGAATGTTATCCGATCACCCTCTAGTCAAGAAAATTAGTTAATACTGCCTAGCATTTCTTATCTGGGATAGATATCTTGGTTACCCTTCTGTAAATTTCATCCATCTCTGTATACTTTGTGAAAGTGGGTTTTACTGGGAATATATGACTAATTTCATCTAAAATGAAGAAGGTGTCCCTAAGTGCATTTAGCACCACTCTTGGTGTTGCTGCACCTCTTATGTTCGAAAATGAAGCTGCATTGGTGCCTACCTCTGTAAGCTTTCGAATATAATCCTCAATAGGCATTAATTTGTCGTTAATTACAAGCATAGAGGGAAAACCCTTGCTGGTCAAGGGTTCGATCCTACTGAAAAATCGTTGAACTATTGTATTCACACTGCTGCACTTTTCTTCCAACTGAAGGATGAGGTTCTTCTTGGTGATGATCTTCTTTACTTCCAGTATAGTTGTTGTCCTGTTACTTATACCCAATTCTGCAAGCTCATAGCTATCTTTAGAATTGAGGAACTTGATTATATCAGAAGCAATTTCTAGCATATCCTCAAGTTGTTTAGAAATAGTTTCAACAACTTCCTGAGATTTCTCCAAGAGGTCTTTTTGATCAAATACTATCTTTATATAGGGCTAGATATCCTTAATTGCTTCAGTAATTTCTTCCCACAGAATTTCCCTTTCCAAACCTAATTTGTTTCCAATGTAAGATTCTTTTAGTTCCCTCTGCAATGATTCAATCTGACCTTTTTCTCTCTGCAACTCAGCTGCATGTTAAGTGTCTACAACTGTTTTCATATGTTGTAACTCCTTGAGTTCATTTTTCAACTTCTTGATTTCTCATGTCTGAATAGACAGGTTCTGAACAGCTTCAGCAAGTTGTTCAGCTCCTTCTGTTGCACCTGTAGTTGATGTTGTGGCTGAAGTAGAAACCTAGGTTACATGGATTACTGCAAGGGGTACTATATCCATTGTAGTTTGGGCTTTGTTGACAACTTCCTCTTTCTCCTTGACCAGTTTCTCCATCTGTTCTTCCATCTGTTTTATTTTTAGATTATGTTCTATTATGAGCTTCATCATGTCTGATTTCTAAGTCTCGGTTTCTTCAATCTCCTTGGTCATTGGGTCCTCAGAAGTTGGAATTTTGAGCTGCTTTCTTAATGCTAAGAGCTCAGTATTTTTATTCTTGATAAGTTCTTTTGCAACATTTATGTTGGAGGGATCATATCCCATCTTCAGCACCAGATCTTCTAAAGATTTAATCTTTGTGTCCTTTGTCAATGAGGACACTTTCTCCAACTTAAGCTGTGACTATGTGTTTGCTAAGGTAAACTGCAATTTTGACAAACTCATGGCAGTATGATTTAAAGTAGAAGAAATCATTTGTCCAGTTTGTTTGTGCATCTCAATTTGATTAATTGGATGCACATCCTTTACGTTAAATTCAAAAGAGGTCTTCTTCTGATAATGTGCAGCATTCCTAGGCTGTGGAAGCTGAGCCTACAGATAAGCCAACTGCATTTTACCCTTCTCAGAGTCAAAGACTGAAAGAAGTCTAGCCTAAGAGCTGGAGGAATGTTTCCATAACTATGTGTAGGTGTCTAACTTCAACCCTTCATTCTTATTTTTTTATCTCACTGAAAACATGTAAGATGTCCCCCTCCTTGTCCTTCTGAGTGCTTCCACTGGTCTGAATTACCTATTGTTCATGAGAAGTAGTAGAATGAGTTGGGGATTGGGCAGACTGTGCACTAGGTTGTGTATGGAGCATAGTCTCTCCAAGTCCATCAAATGTGGTTTTTAGAGACTCATGTGTTGCACCAACAATCACAGAGATTCTAGGTCTCTTCTTTCTATGCATAATCCTAAAGCCCTGACTTGATGCTTCAGTGTTAGGGGATGACTATTCTTCCCTTATTCTTTTACCTATCTTTTCCCGTGCAAATGGAGTTTGCACATTTGAAGTTGAAACTACCTGCTCTTCAGCTTCTTGGAGGGTGTTTTCAGTCCACTCCAACTCATTTTTGTATTGTTCTATTTTTGGCCTAGCTATGTGGTGATAGGTTTTGAACTCATTTTCCACCCTGATTTTAGAAACCACTCCCATTGGGTCATAAGACCAAGTGAAACTGAGACCAAAATTCATTTCCTTTAGTAACCTATCTGCTTCTTCTCTTGTTGCTCTAGTATTGCAGATGAATGGACCAACTTGAGCTTTGAGCTTGAATTGAGATTTCTTCTTTGTTGCCACAAAGTGTACTTCAACTGCATTTAACCTTTTCCTAGTATATTCCAGGGAAAAGATTCTGATAGGGAGGTACTTGGGAAGTTTGTAGGATGGAAGCTCACAATGATAAACCCTAATTTCTATATAATTTTGGTAAAGATACCAATCTCTTGTTGTGGCTTGATCAACCAGCTACAACACTTTGACAATCTCATCACTGATTCTTGGTACTGGAGTGTTGTTCATAAGACTGATAGTTGGATGAATAAACAATTCTATTAACTATTTATAGGTTAACTCTTCTTTCTCTTTCATTCCCATTGAAGTCCAAAAGATCACTGATTGTTGGTTGCCTTCCTCATTTAACTTCTATAAGGTGAATGGAAATTTGTCTCCCTAGAAATATATGAAAAGGTATACAAATATTGAATCATACTTGAATGCTTCTTCAGTGTTAAACTAGACAAATTGCTCATGTATGGCTTTAGCAAGGAATTGGCTAAAATTATAAATAACAGTGGGTTTGGAATGAGTAGAAAAGATATATAAGAAACCAAGGATGGCATCATTAACATATTGATCAGAGTTATAACCAATCATATAGGACAAAATAGTTGTGATTTTCTTGGTTCTATCAAGGTACATGGATGAGTCATAAGGAGAGTTTCTCTTAGGTAGAGGACTATCAATGGCTAGAAAAGTTCAAGAGTTTGGGATCTCTTAGTAAAATCTAGTTTCTGATAGGCTTCTATCAGGCTTTCATGGGAAAAAGGATGGGTTGGTGTAGTAGTAGGGACTTGCAACATTTTTTCAATGGACTTAGTGTTGATTAAAGAGAGGATTTCTCATGTGGGTGAAATGATTTCTCTTTGGCTGGGATCATAGGATTCATGGTGTTTCCTGACAAATTTAGGTGCTCTATGTATCTGAGGGAAAATATAGAGGGGAAGGAGGGAACCCCAAAGTCCTATTTCATCAGTCTGATCAATTAATTGATCTTCCATCCAGCAATAAATTTCATATAAATCAAATTGAGAATAAGTCTCAATGATTTTACAATCCCTATCAACCAGGGGGGTATGGTGGAAATAAATTTGTGGATGAATAAGGGGATTTGGGATTTCTGTAATCTCTTTTCCCTTAGGAGGAATTTTATTAAATGAATTTGCAGAATGAAAATGATAGAAATGGAAAAATTTGTCTGAAACAGAGTGCTCACAATAAATACAGTATGACTGAAAAAGAGACAAGTGGACCTGGATGTCGGCTTTCTTCTGAACATGACAAAATAGTTGCTTAAGTGTCGGATCATCTTTGAGTTGTAAGGAGACAAACTATGAGTGATCAATTTGGTTACAGAAATGTACTGTGTAACCGTTTTCATGGATGAACATGGTTTATAATGGAAAAAACGAAGCGAAGATATTGAATGAACGGTTAAATTTTCATTAATTATCCAATGGGATTAATTAACAGGTCATTGGGAGATAAATGTCGTGGGAGCATAATTGAATGGATAATGGATAGGCGTCAGTTGATTGGATGGTAGAAGTGACATGGAGTGTGACGTGGAGAGGGATGTGGAGCAGCAGTAAATGGTCACTTATAAACTGCGTTCGGGAGTAACTTGAGGCGGTAAGTGGTGTTGGGATTTTAAGTCTCGAAACACTAAAAGGGAGGAAAATTGGTTTAGGACGGCAGTTTCCGAAACTACCCATTTCTGACCCCCACGCCCCACCGATAAAGTTCGGATAGAAGTTGAGGGCCGAGGAAGGGTGTGGGCCATCAGATGGTGGGCGAGCATGAGAGATGAGAGATAAGATGAAAGGGATTTAACACGTGAGGCAAAAGTGATGGTGGGGCCACAATTTTAGGGTGGATGTGAGCAATGCAGGTTATGGTGAATGAATGGGAGGATGAATGTGGGATATTTACAAAGTAACATTTGTGTTTTAAAATTCATGGTTAATTAAAACACATCTTCGAATGCATAGATTATCCAATGTTACAACTTAGGATAAAATCCTTTGATGCTCCAATTATTTCTCATATGTCTACCTACCCTTTACATTTCTAATATTTTATTTTATTCATCTGAGTGCATTTAGGCTAGCAACTAAATATTTCCGTTTAATGACTAATCTACCTCTATCCCTTATTTCCTCCATTTGGCTCAGATTAAACAGTTGAGCCAATTTTATTTTCTACCTATTGCTACCTATTGACAAAAATTTAAATCAAATCCAATCATGATTAAACTGTACAATTGGATAAGATGAACTAGGTGTGGCATTTAAACAATCTGCACATAACCTTTATTTGCAAAAATAAAATTGACTAAGAGTAGTGGAACTTGGATTTGCAACACTTTCAGAGTTTATTTTTTTTTTCTTTTATTTCTAACCTAACATTTTATTTTTGCCTCCATTATTTAGGGCATCTATTCTAACATTTTATTTGATGTGGACTTATTCATAAAGTATCCTTAACATTTTTTATTCAATATTCTTTTTTTCCATATCCTAACTTAACATTTTTTTTTGAAATATATTTTCATTTTTTGGACTGATTGATACTAACTTACCAAAACCAAAAGAATGCTACAACAGGTGTACAAGCAGTATAGTCGTCAAAGTCTTAGTTTCATCTCAGTTGTTGCTCTGTTGCGAGCAGGTCTGGACAGTACCACAGTGGAGTCACATAGGAACACAAGCATGGATCCGCTACCAGCAAGTGTGGTTAGTATACTAGTGGAGTTACTTGCATCACCTATCTGTGCAGGAAGCCTTTCTCTTCTTTCACCTTATTCATTTTCATTTTTTCAAACTTTTTTTTCACTTTTTTCATTTTGAAACTATGCATAGCACTTATTCATTTCAGAGGCAGAAGAGGGATCCTGACTTATTGAGAGCAAAAGAGGTTGTTCCAGCAGAGAAGTGGTTTCCTATACCTCTGATGTCCCTGTTAAGTTTTTCTCCCTCACCTTACTCTACTTAACTGAGATGACAAGGGTTAACCCAAAAACAACCGACTAGAGTAGGTGACACTAGTTAGCGTGCAATCATTATGCTTTCACCAAGGTTCACTTCGAATAGTACATATTTTCCATCAACGTATCATGGGCTGAAAGTAACAAGTAATTCATATAGAGACAGGATGACAGATAACCAAGTAGTGATAGCAGCACAAGACCTCTTGTACTTTACCCAACTTTCTTTAAGAGTCATACATGGTTTCATGGGAAACTATCCTATGAAATGAAATAAGTGAACTAACAAACAACAAAGAAAAGCAATAGTAGAAGCAAAAGTGAAAGTAAATCAAGTAAGAAAACAAGCAAGCAGACAAACAAACAAACAAAGCAAGTAAGCAAACAAGCATGCAAGAAAACAACTCAAAAGTGAACACTAGTCCTACTCCTAAGCTAACAGTGCATGGATCATCTCACGTGAAGTGATACTTCTAATGAAGCCATCAATGCATTGGTTGACCTATGTTGGTGAAGGCATGGTGTGTGAACAAGATAGTTGTACGAACCAGCAAACAAGAAAGATGTAACGGTGAAGACAAACGCACTCTGAGCTTACAATTGACCACAGAACAAATATGAGTGAAAGTGCATGAAATGCATTCTGTGGTGTTGGCATGATGTTGTGCTACACTATGTGTAGATGTTGAGTGTATGCATTCTCCTGACTGTGACATGCAAGAAAACGTGAGAAAGTTAGACCACTTGTGTTGTGCATGTGTACTTGTTGTGTAAGATTCCTCCAATGCATAAGCAATGGGATCATGTATTTCGAGTGGAGGAAGTGAAAATTGGGTGTTTGGTTGATCTTCAATGTAAAGAAGAGAGTGATGAGGGGCCTTGAGTGTTTGAAAAATTTCCTAACCAGAAGTGAAACCAACCTCAGGACAACGAGGGCTTGACATAACCATCAGCTTGGGCTGAAGTGCCTTGACAGTCTGGGGGGTTTCGACCTCAAGGACAGATAGATCATCGTAGGCCAGTGTCTTGGATAGATTAACAATGGAGGAATCAACATCGTGATCAAATGAATAAGTGAATAGATCACGACAACCAAGATCAAAAAATTCAGGATGTTCGTCGGCATCCTCATGATTTGATGAATCGCGCAGAGGGGTAGATGAGAAGCAAAGATTTTCACCCTCTATGTTTTCAAGAAAGATATATGACAGAATGAATGGATTTTCCAAGGAAGGTGTGTCCTCTGTTGGCATTATGATTCAAGTGTTGTCCTTGATGGCAACTCACTCAGAGGATGGTACAGGTGCTCAGAGGTTGGTACAGGTGATGGCAACTTAATCAGAAGACAGATCTCAGTACAGCATGCCAAGGAAGCTCATACACGCCGTTTCGTTAAGCCCAAGTCGCGTGTACACGCTAGTTCGATTCAGAAAAAGCGCGTGTATGTGGAAAGGTTCCTTTGGTTCATGGTGGTTAGTCCTTGGAAGTTGTGCCTATGATTTCGGACCATTATGTCTCGACGGGCGTGTCGATCCCTAGTTTTAAAGTTGATGGTATTGTGTTACTATGGTTTTGGCTCTTGGTATTGAGAAAGGCCTAAGGCTATATAAGGAGAAGAAGATCATTAGGCAAAATCATCTTTTCGACAAGGCATGAATATCTAAGAGTGAAAGAGATCTGATATGCAGGTTCTGAGTTGCATGATCTAAGCCAAGGAGAGATCACATCGGTTAATGGAAGACTAGATCTAAGGATAGATCGGGATCTAATGGTTTGAAATGCACTTAATTGAAGAATAAGCTAACTAAATTGTGAGTTTTCTGCTTATACGCTGTTTTACTTCGTCACAGTAGCGTGTACACGCTGGTTCACTTAACTGAAGTAGCGTATATGTTTCTGGGCATTTAAAAGTTTGATTAATCTGATAATACTGATTCACCCCCCCCCCCTCTCAGTATTATTTCCAACAATTGGTATCAGAGCAGGTCCTTCAGAGAAGCTTGATCGCTTGAAGGAAGATCATTCATCATGAGCAACTACGAGAAAGAAGCATCAATCAGGCCACCGGTTTTTGATGGAACAAATTTCAATTATTGGAAGGTAAGAGTTACTGCATATCTTCAATCTCTTGGTACAGAAGTTTGGGACATTGTAGAAACAGGCTATGCTTTTCCTTCAGCTACTCCTACAGATCCAGCTGAGAAAAAGGCATATGAAACAAATGCAAAAGCAGTCAGTACTCTATTAGGAAGTATATCTCAAACAGAATTCATGAAGGTCATGCACTTCAAATCAGCAAAAGAAATATGGGACAAAATGATCACTAGCTATGAAGGAGATGAACAGGTAAAGCAAGCTAAACTTCAAACACTCAGGATTCAATATGAGACTCTCAAGATGTATAATGATGAAAGTGTGGCTAATTATTTTCTTCGGGTAGATGAGATTGTTAATTGTATGAAAAATTTGGGTGAAGAAATAAGAGAAACTATAGTAGTTCAAAAAATTCTAAGATCTTTATCCCCCAAGTTTGAATCTAAAGTATCTGCAATAGAAGAAAAAGAAAATCTCTGTGTTCTCACTATGTCTCAGCTACATGGAATTCTAACCGCTTATGAAATGAGAAAGGGAGGTCCATCTGACAGAAGGGAAGCTGCTTTTAAGGCATCAGGAAAATAAGATTACTATGAAGCAAGCCATGTTCCAGAAGAAGAGGAAGAAGAATCAAATTTTGTCAGAAATCTTCAAAGGGGTTCTGGAAGGTTCAGAGGTAAGCTACCTTTCAAATGCTTTGCTTGTGGGAAAGTAGGTCATTATGCTGCAAAATGTCCCTATAAGGATAAAGGAAAAGAACCTGCTAGATGGAACAAGAAACAAAGTGCAAATAGGAAAAGCTACTACACCCATGAAGATAGTGATGGCTTATCAAACAGTGATGAAGATGAACAAGGTAATAAATATAAGTTGTTAATGGCATTTGAAGATGATGATTATGAGGATGCTATAGATGTGGATAATCTCTATAATGAAATCACTAGACTCAAGAGAGGCATAGAAGAAAAGAATGTGATCATTGATATTTTGCAATTTCAGATTGATGAAAAGGAAAAACATCTTGAAAAACTAGAAGGTGAAATTGTTGGTCTCAGAAAAGAAATTGAGAAAACAAAAGCTATTAATCTTAAATTTGTCAAAGGATCTGAAACTTTGGATGAGATTATCAGTGTGCAGCGGTCTCCTCTAAACAAGACAGGTTTGGGCTATAATGGAGAAACCTCTCAAGCATCCACCTCAAAAAGTTATCTTGATGCAGCAAGAGGAAATGAGCGGAAGAACAATGAAGATAATCAGGTAAAGCAGGGACGAGTTACAAACAGAAACTATCAGGGACAATCCTCCTTAAGGATGAACAAAAGCTACAACCAACCACAGGTAAAATCTTCTCAGTTTGGCTCAAGAATAGATGAAAATAGAAATTACAATCAGTTGGCTGGTAGATTCAATAACCGCAGAAGCTTCTTCAATGGACAATGCTTTTCTTGCCACAACTTTGGTCACAGAGCAGCTCAATGTGTTGCATATAAAACAATCATGACTAGGGAAGCTCAAAAACAAAGAAGTATGACAGGGATTACAAAAAAGACCTATAACAACTTTTCGGTGCTTGAAAATGAAGTTGAATGTTCTATTTGCAATAATTTTGGTCATAAAGACTCTGAATGCAGGAGCAGGTTTCAGGAGAAAAAGGAACAAGCCACAAGCACCAAAACATGGAGAATAAAGGAACCTCAAACAGAAAGATGTGGGATAGCATTTTATGTAGAAGGACAGGAAAATCTATGGTACATTGACAGTGGATGTTCGAAACATATGACAGGTGATAAAGAAAAACTTGAATCTTATTCTACTTTAGAAAAGGGAAAGAAAGTTTCTTTTGGAAATGATACTCCTGCAACTATAAAAGGAAAAGGTATTGCTCCTTTGAAAGAAAAGGTCAAGGCTGGAAATGTTTTGTATGTTGATGGATTGAAGCATAATCTTCTAAGTGTCAGCCAGATGTGTGATCAAAAAACAGAGGTTATTTTCAGATCGAATGGATGTCTTGTTCGTGATCTTGATACAGGTAAAACAGTTCTCAAAGGCAAAAGAACTCCAAATAATCTGTACATATTTGAAGAAGGACAACAACAATGCTATCTTAGCAAGGATGAAGAGCACTGGTTATGGCATCGAAAGTTGGGACATCTAAGCTTCTCACAAATAAGGAAAGCATGCAAATATCAGGCAGTTCGCGATCTTCCAGATATCAAAATTCCAGACAACACCATATGCAAATCTTGTCAGTTTGGAAAGCAGACCAGAACTAACTTTCCAGAGAAGGAAGGATCAGCTAGCTTGCCTCTTGAGCTAGTCCATACAGATGTATGTGGTCCATTTAGGAAAAGGACACCTCGAGGAGAAGAATATCTGATATTATTCATTGATGATTTCTCAAGGTTTGTTTGGTTAGGGCTTATGAAGCACAAAGATGAAGCATTCGAAAAATTCAAATCCTTCAAAGCATTGGCTGAAAATGAATCAGGACACAAAATCAAGTGCCTCAGATCTGACAGAGGTGGGGAGTTCACATCAAATGAATTTTTTGATTTCTGCGATGAACATGGGATAAGAAGAGAATTCTCTACAGCTAGAACTCCTCAGCAAAATGGGGTTGTGGAAAGAATGAACAGAACTATCCAACAAATGGCTCGTGCTATGCTCGATGAATCAGGTACTCCTGCAACCTTCTGGGGAGAAGCCGCACATGCTGCTGTTATCATTCTTAACAAAACAAATGTCCGAATAAACAGCACTCAAACACCTCATGAGCTTTGGAGCGGTAAAACTCCTTCCGTGAAGCATTTCAAAATCTTTGGGAGCAAATGTTATATTAAGAATACTGATGAGCAACTTGGCAAACTTGAACCTAGAGTAGATGAGGGCATTCTTCTTGGTTATTCTCCACATAGCAAAGCATACAAGTGCTACAATAAAAGACTTGGCAGAATTGTTGACAGTATTGATATAGTGGTTGATGAGAAGGGATATATTCCTAGGCAAGTTCATCATGAAGAAGATGAAGGTTACTCTCAAAGGCGAAATGATGAAGAAGAAGAACCTCAAGAAGAAGAAGAATCTCAAGAAGAACCAGAGGAGCAGACAAGAATAGAAGAGAAGAATCCATCCAGATATGTCCAAAAGAATCATCCAGAAACTCAGATTGTGGGGCAGAAAGAAGCAGGAGTACAAACAAGAAGGACACTTGCAGAAGCTTCAAGCTACTTGGCTCTACTCTCCTCCATTGAACCACAAAATGTGAAAGAAGCATGCAAAGATGAATGTTGGGTCAAAGCAATGGATGAAGAACTTGAGCAAATCGAAAGGAACAACACTTGGGAATTAGTTCCTAGACCAAAAGATAAGAATGTAATAGGAACAAAATGGGTCTTCAAGAATAAGTTAAATGAAAATGGAGAAGTAATTAGAAACAAGGCCAGACTTGTTTGTAAAGGGTATGCACAGCAAGAAGGAATAGATTTTGAAGAGACCTTTGCTCCTGTGGCAAGACTAGAGGCCATCCGAATGTTCCTTGCTCTCTCAAGCTTTCAAAACTTCAAGGTATTTCAAATGGACGTGAAATCAGCCTTCCTGAATGGAGACTTAGAAGAAGAAGTATATATTGAGCAGCCAGATGGGTTCATTCTTGGGAATGATCCAAACCTTGTATGCAGATTGAAAAAGGCTCTCTATGGGCTCAAACAAGCTCCAAGGGCTTGGTACTATCGGTTGGACAAATATCTTCACCAACAAGGCTTTTCAAAAGGATCAGCAGATAGCAATCTCTATATAAAAGTTGAAAATAACAAATTGCTAATTCTTGTTGTTTATGTAGATGATATTATTTTTGGCAGCAATGAAGAGACTATGAGTCAAAACTTTGCCTTGGTTATGCAGAAAGAATTCGAAATGTCACTTCTTGGAGAATTGACATATTTTCTTGGATTGCAAATCCAACAAAATGAAGGAGGTATCTTCTTGTCACAAACCAAATACCTCAAGCAGATCTTGAAGAAGTATGGCATGGAAGAGTCAAAACCAGTATGTACACCCATGGTTACAGGATGCAGCCTAAGTGCAAATGATGAATCAGCAGCAGTCCACCAACCCACTTATAGATCCATGATTGGGAGTTTGCTTTATTTGACAGGTACTCGACCAGATATTACACATGCAGTAGGAATGGTTGGAAGATTTCAAGCCAACCCAAAGGAAACTCATCTTCAGGCAGTCAAAAGAATCTTCAAATATCTTCAAGGGACCCAAAACTATGGCTTATGGTATCCTAGAAATACAGATCTCACTCTTCATGCTTACACAGATGCAGATTGGGCTGGAAGTGTGGATGATAGGAAAAGCACAAGTGGAGGTGCTTTCTTCATGGGTTCCAGATTAGTATCTTGGTTCAACAAGAAACAAAGTTCGATTGCCTTATCTACAGCTGAAGCAGAATATGTGGCTGCAGCATCTTGTTGCACACAACTTCTTTGGATGATGCAGACCTTGCAGGACTTTCAAATCACTTGCACTCCACCTGTCTCTATCTTATGTGATAATACAAGTGCAATCAGCATTTCAAAGAATCCAGTCATGCACTCAAAGACCAAGCACATACCAATCAAGTACCATTTTCTTCGGGAACAAGTGCTTGAGCAGAAGGTCAAGTTGGAGTATGTTCCTTCTAAGGAGCAAGTTGCTGATATTCTCACAAAACCACTGCCCAGGGAAACTTTTGAATATCTCAGACAAAAGCTGGGAGTAGTTAATGCTTCATCCTGTTGTTGAAATTTGTTTGTTCTACAGAAAAGTTTGTATACGCAGGTTACGGAATTGATATGAGCGTATACACGCGGATTCATGGTGGGTAAGTCGCGTGTATTCTGGACGCTTGTTGCAGAAAGAATATCCGCGTACATACGCTGTTTTATACAGGATAAAACGCGTATATGAAGTTCTGAACAGCAAGGGAAAACTCTGAAGTTCTGAACAGCAATAGGAATGTCAGAATTATTCAGGCACAGTTTCAGGGAGTGCAACAGGCACAGGTTCAGGGGGAGCAGCTCAAAAGTCTCATAAAGCATTGTTGGCATTCAGATGTTTTTGGTTGTTGGTTTCAGGAGAAGGAGCTCAAAAAGAAATTCTAGTTGCTGATCTAACAAGATGTTTATTAGATGCTGCTGATGTCTTTCCTAAGTCTTGGTCTAGATCTGTTGTCTCTATGTCATGTATCTCTCTTGTCTCTTTTATGGTGTCAAGGTCATGTAACGGCCTTTGTTGGTTTCCCCACTATGCCTGGGATGAATGCTGTAATATAATTGGTTGTTTCTGATATGTTATGGTTGTATGTATTGAGTCCTTTGGTGATAGAAAGGTCCCTTATGGTGTATAAGTCCTGGTTCTTGTTGAAGAACATCTTTTGCAGATCTGGTCTACTGTCAGGGGGAGCACGAGTCAGCACAGCCAAGCAGAGGTATCAGCATGTCCTCAGGGGGAGCATAGCCCTTTGCCCTTGATGTCAAAGGGGGAGAGTGACTTGGTGTGGTGGTTGCCATCAAGTCCAAAGGGGGAGATTGTTGGCATTATGATTCAAGTGTTGTCCTTGATGGCAACTCACTCAGAGGATGGTACAGGTGCTCAGAGGTTGGTACAGGTGATGGCAACTTAATCAGAAGACAGATCTCAGTACAGCATGCCAAGGAAGCTCATACACGCCGTTTCGTTAAGCCCAAGTCGCATGTACACGCTAGTTCGATTCAGAAAAAGCGCGTGTATGTGGAAAGGTTCCTTTGGTTCATGGTGGTTAGTCCTTGGAAGTTGTGCCTATGATTTCGGACCATTATGTCTCGACGGGCGTGTCGATCCCTAGTTTTAAAGTTGATGGTATTGTGTTACTATGGTTTTGGCTCTTGGTATTGAGAAAGGCCTAAGGCTATATAAGGAGAAGAAGATCATTAGGCAAAATCATCTTTTCGACAAGGCATGAATATCTAAGAGTGAAAGAGATCTGATATGCAGGTTCTGAGTTGCATGATCTAAGCCAAGGAGAGATCACATCGGTTAATGGAAGACTAGATCTAAGGATAGATCGGGATCTAATGGTTTGAAATGCACTTAATTGAAGAATAAGCTAACTAAATTGTGAGTTTTCTGCTTATACGCTGTTTTACTTCGTCACAGTAGCGTGTACACGCTGGTTCACTTAACTGAAGTAGCGTATATGTTTCTGGGCATTTAAAAGTTTGATTAATCTGATAATACTGATTCACCCCCCCCCCTCTCAGTATTATTTCCAACATCCTCTCTACACTGTAATGACACACTGACATCCAATGTGTCCTCTAAATGATCAAAAGTGGAAGCATCCAGAAATGAGTTTTCATAAGGGAAATCAGCAGTGGCAGAATCACAAGGGATGTCAGGATGAAGTGGATGAGGCGCGACTGGAAGGGATTCATCCTTCATCATGGGCTCTTCTTTAGATTCCCACACACACTTATCATGAATGATGGCACAGGTTGGTTTCATAACACCAACTCCGTCAACAGCTTGATCCTCGTTCACAACAGGTGAGGAGTCTAGAATGGGAAAACACAAGATAGTACAACCCAGAGGATCAATAGAACACGAGGATGAAGGTCGAGGGAAAGAGTCCATGTGACAACCAACAAGTTTTCTAGCCAAATTTGTGCAAATCTCAAGAGTAGGTGGGGTGGGAGAGTGTGACAGTTCAACAGAGGCATGTGCATGATCTCCCATATCACTCCACGATGGTGGAGCTATTTGATGAGGTGAAGGCGGACAGTCACTTGTGACAACGATTATACCTACCTATGATTGCAAATCTCCATCACCGTAGTGTGCTGAGTGGGGTTCAGATATGTGAAGGAGATACTCAAATCTTCCATCAAGAAACTCTCAATCAATATCATCTTCCGTGAATCGGTATGCAAGATTACAAAAGAATGTGTGAAATTGTTCAAGGGATTCATTAGGTGCTTTTCGTAATTTTAGAATTTCTTTGTTGAGTGCTTTACAATCATAGTGATTGAAAGCATAGTCTATCTATGCAACCAGATGAGCAAGAGAATGAATATATTTTTCGAGCAGCATGGTACAACAATGCATTGGGTGCCCTTGAAGCGTGGAGATGAACAATGTGAAACTCATGTGTTCCTCAAAGAATCTATGTCTTTCGCATGAGCCTACAATGCTGACCACGTACCTTAACAAGGATACGTAGCCTCCACGATCAAATGTTTTATGAGACAAGTTATCTAAGAGCCTTTTCGGAATGATCAAATTGTTTCCATAAGACATGCATTCTGGAAGAGCAACTCAGTAGTTAGTCATGATAGATGTGAAGAGATTCAAAACATATGTGAGGACTCAGCTTGTCATCTGACCCTCCTTCTAGCACTAAAATGTTGATGGTGTTGGACCTACCAATATGTAAGGGGATCTCCCTGGTAAGAAGTCCCAATCAAACCTGAGACCATTTGGCGTAAGAGTCCTAGTAGTGGGTCGTATGGTAATTCCTTGACTGTGATGTCGCATAGAGGCAAGTAAGATAACTTTGTCAGTAGCAAGGGTGTGACCACTGTAGTGAGTCAAGGAAGCTGTATGAGAGGTTCTAACATAGATGGGTTGAGGTGAGGGAGAAGGTGAGTTCCAAGTTGAAAGGGATCAGTTCCAACTCGGCTAGGAACACACAACGCACAAGACATACACAGCTTTCGGCAGAGCAATCCACACGGATGCGGCAATCACAACATACAAGGTAAGATAACACGTACAAGATCAGTCTGAACAAGTGCAATGGTTGTTACAATGAGCTTCATATGAAAGGTTTGTTTGATGTTCGACAGAGCAGTCGACATTGACAGGACAACATTAACAACATATACAACCCATTTCCATTAATAGATTTTGCATTACAACAAATGAAACAATTCAGATGTAGAATACAAGTTAAAGCAACATGCATTACAAGTGTTAAATATCAATCTTACAATAGATACAATACATTTCTGAAAACATGTTGGCTCTTATTATACAAAGAAGTGTAAGTTCCAATCATACAATACATCCATGTAAACTCGCTAGCCCCAACAGTGGAATGTTACAGCCACATCTACCTAATCTCCAAAGAGATGAACTAATTGTGTGCAGTGGAGAAGCCAATGCACATTATAATACTATCCAAACTCTTTCCAAGATATTCTTATCAGAAGCTTGGCTGACCAAAAGCCTCTACAATGAGTTATGAGGGACTATTTATAGCAAAGGGTGGGGTGACCCTTGACATTCCCCTTTTTGACAGTTCATCTACCCTCATGACTCTTCATCTACTCTATGACTGTTACATCCAAATATTGATACTTAACTTACACTTGACATGAATTAACATTACAATGCACATGTTCCCATGTGAGACAAAATGGCTTGAGAAAGCCATGCAAGACATTACTCACACTCAGTCCATTATGATCAGTCCAACTCTTTGACATGCTTGTGATGGTGAAGGTGGTGAGTTGATGCCAATCTTGGTTGTTCTTGATGGTGTGCATGCACCCCGTGGTGACATCTTGCTAAAACGAACTCTTGCCTATGTTGCAATCAGTGCATTGGTTCGGCTCCTTTATCCAACTCGTCTGCTAACATGAACATGGTCTTCTTGGGTGTGGTCGAACTGGAAACACACTGATGCATAGTGTCTGTGCTAATCTTCAAGTGTGTGATGGTGGTCATGCGCATCAACTTACCGAAGTACATGTTCAGCTCCAGCTGGACTTGCTTCTTATCTTCGCCTTGGTGAATGTGTTGAATGGGTTGGATCACATGCATGTAACAATGTAAACTTTGAAATGGGAACTATAAACTCAAAATGAGAACTCTACCCAAAAAACCCCGAAAAAACATGAAAAACAGTGCTAAAAAATGAAAAGTGTGTATACTAGAATGATCATTTTTTTTTGGGTCAATTTTGAACATGTTTTAAAAATGGCAGTGAGAACAAATTTTTTGTGCAAAAATTGTGCAAAAAACAACCTAAAAATGAAAAGTGCTAATAATGGATGGATTTTTTTTTAGGGTCAATTTCCAACATTTTAAAAAAATGCCAGTAAAACCGACTTTTTATGTGCAAAATTGTGCAAAAAACACCCTCAAAATGAAAAGTGTTGATGTTGGAATAACACCCCTTTTTTTTGGTAAATTTTCAACCTTTTGAAATAATGGTGTAAAATATTTTGTTATGACTCCGAAAAACATTAAAATTTCAAAAAAATATTGAAAACATAAAATTAAAAATAAAAACAATGAAAAAAACACAAAAAAAAAGTTTAAAAAAAATACCAAAACGTAAATAAAAATATATATTAAAAAAAAAACATAAAATTAAAAATAAAAAAAAATAAATAAATAAATAAAAAAAAAAAAACAAAAACGAAAACAAAAAAGAGGAAATACTATAAAATTAAGTAAAAATAGGAAATTTTAAAAAAACATTAAGAAAAATTAAAAAAATTAAATTAAATTAGAAACAAACTATAGATATATATATATATATATATATATATATAACCAAAAAAAAAACTACAAAAATTAATATTAAAAACATTTTCAAAAAACCCTAAAAAACAAAAATATGCTAAAATTAAAAATAAAATAAAAATCCAAAAAACAATTAAAATTAAAAAAAAAAAAATACATATTTTCAAATTAAAAAAAAAAAAAATATATATATATATATATATATATATATATATATATATATATAATTAAAAAAAAAAACAAACAAACAAACAACATATTTTGATTTAAGAAAAAAAACATTTCAAATTTTATATTAAAAAAATTAAAATTTGGATTTGACAATGATTTAAAATTTGGAATTAAAATAAAATAGAAACAAAAAAACATTAAAATTAAAAAAGCTAAATATATTTTTTAAAATAATATTTAAAATATTTAAAATATATACATATTTTACAAATATACATGTAATTAGAAAAAAAAAAACATTTAAAATATATATATATACACACACACAATAAACATATTTAACAAAATTTATTTTTTATTTAAAAAAAACAATTTTATCGGCCACTGCCCCCATGACAGAATCAGATAACCACCACCCGACCACCCCCACAGGCGGCTGAGTGGTGGCTATCCGATTCCGAGAATCGGATAGCCACCACCCAACCACCCGTGGGGGTGGCTGGGAAGTGGCTATTCGATTCTCGGAATCAAATAGCCACCGCCCGGCCACTCGTAGG
Organism: Pinus tabuliformis; assembly: GCA_031772625.1. NCBI lineage: Eukaryota > Viridiplantae > Streptophyta > Pinopsida > Pinales > Pinaceae > Pinus > Pinus tabuliformis. The sequence continues at coordinate 270,364,869 of CM062817.1, read as the reverse complement.
AGCGGTGACCGATAAAATTGTTTTTTTTAATAAAAAATAACTTTTGTTAAATATGTTTATTGTATTTAAAAAAACAAAATTTATTTTTTATTAAAAAAAAAGACAATTTTATCGGCCACCACCCCCACTAGCGGTCGCGCTGTAGCTATCAGATAGCCACCACTCAGCCGCATGTGGCGGTGGCCAGGTGGTGGTTATCTGATTCTCGGATTCGGATAGCCACTACCCAACTGCCTGTGGGGGTGGCCGGGAAGTGGCTATTCGATTCTCAGAATTAAATAGCCACCACCCAGCCGCTTGTGGGGGCGGTGGCCGATAAAATTGCTTTTTTTAATTAAAAATAAATTTTGTTTTTTTAAATACAATAAACATATTTAACAAAATTTACTTTTTATTTAAAAAAAAAAAAAATTATCGACCACCGCCCCCACGAACAGCCGGGCGGTGGCTATTTGATTCCGAGAATCGAATAGCCACTTCTTGGCTACCCCCACGAGTAGTTGGGTGGTGGCTATCCGATTCTCAGAATCGGATAGCCACCACTCAGCCGCCTGTGGGGGTGGCCGGGTGGTGGTTATCTGATTCTCAGAATCAGATAGGCACTGCTCAGCTGCCCGTGTTGGTGGCTATCCAATTCTGAGAATCAGATAACCACCACTCGACCAGGACTGTCACGCCCCTACACTGGAAGTAATCTTCCAACCACACTATAGCGAGGTGCGACACCACTGAACACTTTCTTTTCACCAATACTTATGTTCATGGACTACACCTAACATTCCATACTTAGTTTATTTTTCATTACCAAGTATTATCTTTATCCTTTATACAGATGTAAACCCATACATATTCATCATCAACAGCAATTAACACATATGCAATTGCACAATAGTATGAAGGGAGGGGCAACTCCTACAATATGAGTCTGCCCAAATCAATATATATAATCTTCTTTTATAAGTACAAGTTAAATCTTTGGAAACCCCAAATTTACACTTAGCCAAATTTCCAACTTACGGCAAACTTGGTTGCCCAGCGCGTCAGTGCCTCTGCACGATCACCGCACAACTCACCAACCCTTTGTTCACCTTGTCGCACGATCATGTCATTTGCCCAACTTGGGCACACCTCGTCGTAACCAAATCGCCACACACGGGCACCTTCGCATGAGTCACACCTTCATTCACAACTCCAACACTTCATCGTTTCCACCATTTCGTCGTGCACAGCGTGCCCTACCTGCGTCGCCCGTCGGCACGATTCTTCGTTTTGGCATGCACGGCACACCCTCGCCTGGCTGCCCGTCTGCACGTCCACCCATTCGCCCAACTCATCCACCCGAACTCATTCACCTAAGTCGCCACATGACTTCACCTGGGTCACCCGACGACCTCACCCAGTTCGTCCAAACAATTTCACTCGAGTCGTCTGACGACCTCACTCGGCTCGCCCAAACGACTTTGCCCGGGTCACTCAACAACCTTGCTGGTTCGCCCGAACGACCTCACCCGAGTTTTCTACCCAACGACCTCGCCTGAGTTTTCTGTCCGACGACCTCACCTGAGTTCTGCCTGAATGACCTCGCCCGAGTTCACCCTCGCCCAAGTTTTCTGCACGAATTTTTCGCCTGACTTTTCTGAATGAGTTTTTCACCCGAGTTCCGCCCGTCATGCGAGCTCATCCACGCACCGCAAAACTCCTTGTTCGAACTCGTCTTGGTTGAATGAAGATGGCTCGTCTCACAACCGCTCCACCAATATATATAGGCGAGTGGCGGGTTATGTCACCCGGCCGACCCATGCCCAACGCCCAAGCTGACTCATTCAACATTTTGCCTTCGCCCGAGTGGAGGGTCAGCCTGCCCAACTCATGGGACCGCCCTCTCAACCCGCCCAACGTCGTATAAACTCACCTCTTGGTTGTTCACTTTGCATTTCACACGAGCTATTACCCGTCCTTTGCACGGTGAAGGTGACCCAGACCGCAGGTCCTTACATCCTCCCCCACTTGAATTCATTATCGTCCTCGACAATATCTCGTCCGAGCAACCATTCGTCACCAAGATATCCATACCAAGGCATATGCTCCATCAGTATTTCATACATCGGAAAATCATTTCAATCCATGATCATCAACCACCCTGCCACAATCTCCACATGTTGCTCCCCATCGTGGAAGGTTGGCCCCTCCATCTCAAGCTACATGCTTCCTGCAACATATCGTGTCAATCTCATCATGTGTCGTCCTCGTGTGAACTGTTACCAGATACTCCAACACAATGCTAACACATCTCCGTACATGTTGGCCCCCATGTCTGAACTAGTTGGGTAACTAATCCAAATGTCACGCTCAAACCATGAGAATGCACATCCTCATGCCACCATCAGTCATTTCTCTTAACATCCTGTCACATCCTTAACTCGATCAAGAATCCATCTCCATATAAGTGTAAGCCATGCTCAGGTCCATGAAGTAATCTCCATCTCATCTGCAACATGTTGTCCATGATGTTTGGTGTCAATGTGCTGCATGAAATCAGCCACATCTATCCCAACATCATCATCCATCTGCAAAACATCCATCTCCTCAAGGTGAAGAGATCCTCAAACTCAAACTCTCAATGTGCCACATCCAGGTCCATGAAGAAACCTCCATCATCTCTGTAATGTGCCATCCCTCAAGTTTGCCATAGAAAAAAGTATACACCTATCTCATCTATCCATGTGCTACCCATGATCATAGATCAATCAGCTCCCATGTGTCAAAAGTGGCTGAGTCTCGTCTCAAACCATGCCCAAGTGTTGCCACCAAGGCATCATCATCATCGTAACTCCATCACTCCAAAGTGTCTCATATCGATCCTCCTCATCAAGTAACTCTTCCAAGCCACACCCATACATGTACTCAAAAGTATGCACCCCATCCTACATCAAATTCTCTAACCTCAGCTCCTCAATGCATCAGATCCTCCAAGTCCACCATATATGAAGTCCCCAAAAGTCACAACAATCTCATGTCATCATGAGCTCCATAAGCCATTCCCAACCAACACTCTAGCATGCATACAAGTCTCGGCCCAAAGGTATTTGGAAGATGCCTCAGCTCTCCATGTAGTAGGGATGCTCCATAGTCTTCTCACAACTCCATCCAAGTCTGTGGCCTTGTTGTACATAAGTGCACAACCTCTCCATCGGCTCATAAGTAAAACATCTCCATGTCACACCAGCAAATTCTCTTGCACAACATCCCTGCCTTGGCACTCCTCATTGGATGCCCATAAGTGACACCTCTATAAGTGCTCCTGCATAATGTCTCTGCATAAGGCTTCTATGCTCCATGTCTCCAACCTGATGTCCATGACTAAGTTGCCCATGTTTTCCAACCAAGTAGACCCATCACAACAATTGGTCATCCTCATCCAAGCTACAATCTTTGTTCTAGTGAACTCGGTCACCCAACCATATCATCATCATATCATGAGTCTCTTCCATCATAGCTCCCCCACTAAAGGTTCCACCAAGACTTGCTCTTGGTCTCAACCATGAGAAGTCCACCCAAGTATCATCATACCTCAAGTCTGTGCCCTCCTCCAATCTGTCCATGAGTCATGTCAAGTACTTAGCCAATTCCCCATATGGCTAAAGCATGACCCCCTCCTCCGCAATGATCATCATGTTCCTCCCTTGTCATGGGCCTTTGCACCTTCTACCATACGGTCACAAACAACCCCAACAAGTCCTGCAATAGTCAACAATCCTTTCTTCTCCAAACAAGGTCTCATCATAGACATCCATGGTAATATGTTCCCTTGCATCGGCAAACTAGCTTTGCTCTTCCATGCATACGGTTCATCTACCAAAAGCTCAACTGAAACACAAGTATCAATAATACTTACTTCATCATCATGAGGCTCCTCCATGTGAGTATCCTCATCCATCCATGTCTGCAAACTGCACGATCCTGGTCCAACTTGATCAACCTCAAGTTCATCCTCCATCATTGTCACATCTGCAACATCTTCAATCATCACAGCTTCCTCTTCCTTGTTAGCATAATCTGAAACTTCATCCTGCTCCATTGTCCAACCAAGTTGAAGAAGTTCTTCTTTAACATTCTTTTCCAAGACTTCAAGTTCCTTTCGAATCTGAGGATTCTCTTCTTTCATCCACTTCAACCTGTATAAGGTAAGAAAGAGCTTCCCTTCGCATTCTTCCAAACCTACCATGCCTTGTCATTCAGCTTGACCCAAGCACTAAGCTTCACCTCTACTAAACCTGTTTCACCATTCACCTGAATCACCCTGATATTCCACCTGTCACCTGCAAAACATGAACTTCCTTCCAAGTCTTCGGTCTTCATAGAATCAGCTCCTTGATTCAGTTCACCAAGTTTCCTGCAAAACTTGGACCAGCTCTGATACCACTTGTCAAGAAGTGCAAGTGTGTATCAGCTTCAATGCTTCAACACCAACACTAGCTCCTCGACACTAGCTCTGATACCACCTGCCATGAAGTGACTGTGGGATTAGCTTCTTCCGCAAATCCTCTTTGCACTTCACCACCTCTGATACCACCTGTCATGCCCCTACACTGGCGGTAATCTTCCAACCGCACTATAGCGAGGTGCGGCACCACCGAACACTTTCTTTTCACTAATACTTATGTTCATGGACTATGCCTAACATTCCATACTTAGTTTATTTTCATTACCAAGTATTATCTTTATCCTTTATATAGATGAAAACCCATACATATTCATCATCAACAGCAATTAACACATATACAATTGCACAACAGTACAAAGGGAGGGGAAACTCCCTGCAATATGAGTTTGCCCAAATCAATATACATAATATTCTTTTATAAGTACAAGTTAAATCTTAGGAAACCCCAAATTTACACTTAGCCAAATTTCCAACTTCCAGCAAACTTGGTTGCCTAGCTCTTCGGCGCCTCTGCACGGTCGCCGCACGACTCACCAACCCTTCGTTCACCTCACCACACGATTGTGTCGTTTGCCCAAATTAGGCGCGCCTTGTAGTAACCAAGTCGCCACACAATAGTGCCTCCGCACGAGTCACAACTTCATTCACAACTCCAACACTTCACCGTTTCCACCATTTCATCATGCACGGCGCGCCCTACCTAGGTCGCCCGTCCGCACGATTCTTCGTTTCGGCATGCACAGCACGCCCTCGCTCAACCACCCGTCCGCACATCCACCCGTTCACCCAACTCGTCCACCCAAACTCGTTCACCCAAGTTGACACACGACTTCACCCGGGTCACCCAACGACCTCACCCAATTCGCCTGAACAACTTCACCCGAGTCGCCCGACAACCTCCCCTGGCTCACCTGAACGACTTCGCCCAGGTCGCCCGACGACCTCGCCTGATTCGCCCGAACGATCTCACCCGAGTTTTCTGCCCGACGACCTTGCCAGATTTTTCTGCCCGACGGCCTCGCCCGAGTTCTGCCTGAACGACCTCGCCCGAGTTCTGCCTGACCCTCACCCAAGTTCGCCCTCGCCCGAGTTTTCTGCATGAGTTTCCTGCACAAGTTTTTCGCCTGACTTTTCTGAACGAGTTTTTCACCCGAGTTCTGCCCATCGTGCGGGCTCATCCACGCACCGCAGAACTCTATGTTAGAACTCATGTTGGCTGAATGATGATGGCTCGTCTCATAACCGCTCCACCAATATATATGGGTGGGTGGTGGGCTATGTCACTAGGCCGACCTATGCTCAATGCCCAAGCTGACTCGTTCAACATGTTGCCTTCACTCGAGTGGAGGGTCGGCCCACCCAACTCGTGGGACCACCCTCTTAACTTGCCCAAAATCATATAAACTCGCCTCTTGGTTGTTCACTTTGCATTTCGCACGAGCTCCTCGCCCATCCTTCGCACGGTGAAGGTGACCTGGACCGCAGGTCCTTACAAGGGCGGTTGAGCGATGGCCATCCAATTCTGAGAATTAGATAACCATCACCTATCCACCCCCACAGGTGGCTGAGTGGTGGCTATCCGATTCTGAGAATCGGATAGCCACTGCCCAACCACCCGTGGGGGTGGCCGGGAAGTGCCTATTCGATTCTCAAAATCAAATAGCCACCACTCAACCGCTTGTGGGGGTGGCCGAATGGTGGATATCCGATTCTGAGAATCAGATAGCCACTGCTCGGCCGCCCCGTGGGGGTGGCCGAGAAGTGGCTATTCGATTCTCGAAATCAAATAGCCACCACTTAGTCGCCTGTGGGGGTGGCCGGGTGGTGGTTATCTGATTCTCAGAATCAGATGGCCACTGCTCGGCCGCCCGTGGGGGTGGTGTTACAGGGAAAAGTGTCTATTTAGAACTGCTCTATCCCACTAAGGTGTGACAGCTTCCTTAGAAACAAACAGAGAAAAACTACTTTTGTATTTTCTTTATGAATTATAGATAGAGAGGAATAGAAAGAACCAACCTGTGTCTTGCGCTAATCCTTTGATCCAATCCCTCTCTTCTTTGATGGTCTCCAGCTACCTACTCCCTTGCATGCCCAGCTTCACAAAGTACCTGTAAGATCACAGAAGCAGAGCACTATACAAAGACATGGATCTATATTCATAAACAACTTAGGATCAGATTTAAGTTAACCATACAAATGTAACTAGCATCAATGATACAAAAGCATGGAGGAAAACTCAAATAGTTTTTATTGATAACAAGAAAAGATCCAGGAGGAGTTACAACCAGTGGTTCCGACCCAGCATCAACCTCCCAGCAAAGAAGCCCCTCATCACCTCAAACAAAGCATAGATCACCCAATACTCTGATGTTTGTCTGAAAAACCAACAACAATTCCTTACAATATGCAAAATTCCAGCCTCTGGATCTCTGGGATGACGGATCCATATATAGATATCTGTAAGGAGGATGAGTCAGCTTGTGATTTGATTAGTTTCTTCTCTCTGTCAGTTCTTGCTTCCACTTGGAGACTGAAGGCCTCTTACTCATCCTTGGTCGAATTCAGTGAGGCAAGTGTCACAGGAGAAGATTCTGGAAGCTTCCATTGTCTCTCCACCTTGCAGAATGACACTGCCATTTGTCATTTCTCGCCCATCGCACCCCACAGAAGGGACTTTTGAAATGCAACGCACCCTCACAGTGTATTTAGGTGCAATGCAACACACCTAGCCAGTGGAGCAGCTGAAATGATCCTGTTTTGACTTATTCTGAGCAGTTTCTGGTGGAGAACTTCTGGGAGAAGTTGTAATCTGTTGACCTTGTTCCTTTAGGGGTTAGAACAACACTTTTAGGGACTTAGGAGCCCTTGGTTTATGGACATTTCATGCTTGGAGTTGTAGGGCACAAAAATGTCTATAACAGTTGCCCCCTAAAGTATGAGGCCATTAACCTTTTGGTGTCGGGTGAAATGCTTTATTATGAGGATCCGAAGTTCTTTCAATGCTGGGAGGAGACCTGTAATAAGATACAATACAATACATTATCTTCATACTATTTTCATGATCTAGCTGAGGCGGGCATTCCCATGCTCAGTTTTATAAATTCATTTTCATGTACATAGGACAGACAATCGTCTGAGGGTAGATTGATGTTTCTGATAGAGCCATCATCCTTTTGGTAGGATGATTGTCTGTGCTGCAATGCTGTACATTTGATGTCTTTATTTCCCTGAATATATATCGCAGCCCGGATGGATGAAACTAGATCCGGGGTCTTCAATCTCGTCCGATATTTACTCGAAGTACAAGTCGATCCATGTGAGAAACGTTTTGAAGTCGAACATGGAAAGATATCGCTTGATTACCAGTCAATGATGTAAACTGTTAACAAGCACGAGAGGAATCACCGATAATGATAATGATCCTCAAGGTACTGCAGTACAATTCATGTGGTGTGAATAAAGGACTTGGCGTTGAACACCACGCAAAATCTTTTGGTCGAAGGTCATTGATGTAAACCTGTCGCCGGAAGTGAGAAACTTGCCATTGAGGCATGCAAGCTTCAAAGTACTGAATGGGGTGTTCCTAGATCAACTTCTTGGATAATGAGCTGATGTCGACAAGAAGTGATCCGTCACATGAGGGCCTTAATGAATCCCACATCAATGACACGGAACGGAGCAAATGATTTTGATGGAGGTGAAAACGATCTGATGATATAATGTTCAGGGTGGCGATCATGAAAGAATGGAGTATAATGTATGGTAGTGGGTGAGACACAGGTGACTTCTCTGGATGACTTCTCTTGAACATATCGGCGACACTGATGTGATGGATTGGTAGCATTAACCCCAAATGTGAATGGTATGGCGTGACCATGGCGATGTGACCGGTGAATGAAACAACCCAACCCGACTCGGACACGGAGTGGAAGTGTCATGTTCAAGAGCGACTTGCTACCAATAAAGATTCTTTGAGTTTTCTTCCCAATTTTCCCCAGTCATTGCTGACCAGTACCTCTTTATTTTTGTCAAGCTTGAGGAGGATAACATATGCTTGTTCTATAATTTTCCCTTCGGGCAAACCCATCGCTATGTTTTAACGAGCCTAGCGATAGTGAAACTCGTTCTCGTCCAAAGACAAGTTTGTCGCTATTAATCTTTTTAACGAGTTTAACGACAAAGATAACTCGATCCTTTTCAATTTTAGAGAGTCTCAAAAGGAACGTAAAGGTAACTCCAAAATTCATTTTTCGTCATCTAATCCCTTAAGTCCGAAAAAGTATAAAATAATACAGAAGGGATGAATTTTCAATAGTTTTAACGAGCCGAACAAAACAAGCGCTCGATCTTTTTGTGTAATAATCCCTCAGGTCCAAAAAGATTAAAATCTAGATGAGGGATAGCACTTCCTGTCCCGTTAACGAGCTGGAAGGCCAAGGACTCGGCAATCTTTTCATATTTTACGAGTCAGTTGAAAAGAGCTTAAAGGAGACTCGTCTTTTGAGAAACGAGTGATAAAACGGGTAGCAGCTGATTCCAGGTAAGGTTTGGAATTTTCCAATCACAGTAGTGTCACAAGGATGGCTAGTGAAATCACTCTTCGCAGCTATTCCTCAAAATGGGTAAACAATCAAATGGAGGTGAATGATCGGCCAATGAAAAGTGGAGGTGACGGTGCAAACACGACCAAGGCTTTAATGGCTGAAGTACTACATTCACGATGGTTATTTACCGGGGAATAGTTCATTTTTTAACGAGCTTAAACGCAGGTAGAAACATTTGCTCATGTCTTATGTTTATTTTTTAACGAGCTTGAACTATGTGCTAAAACTGCTCGATTAATCCAGTCGTATGATAAGAATGTCTCATATAAAAACGGCAACTTTTAGAGTTTTGCCCCACATCCTTTCTTTATGCAAGTTAGGAGACGACCAATCCTACGAGTTTAAAGGGTTAGAGGTCCTATAAATTTAAAAAATAAATAGTCGCTCTTCGCTTGCACTCCAAAAGGTTTGCATGCCTCCAGGTATAAAACAGAGTTTCAAGGTTACCCCTTCTTTAGTCCGTTAAAACATTTGTTTTACCGAGAGAGGCCTACCTCTTACAGGTTATCCAAACATTGTTCTATTCGCAGCGCAAACAAAACACTTCTTCGACGATGTCTACCGAAATAAACAAAGGTGAGCGGATGGTATGGCATGACCGTCCCTGACATAACTTTGACAAGAGGATCTTGTTCCAGTCCAACTCCCCCTTCCAATCACGGATGGGAGTACGGAGGTCATATTCTCTCGTGGAAACCTACCTTATACCCGAATTTTTCCTGCCGAAGCAGACCAGGATGCATGCCCCCTGAGTTTTAGTCATGTCCCCCCGAATCACTCGCACTCATCGGGTGGACGGATTGGAAATTGAGACATTTCTTGCATGAAAAGACCATTCAAGGATGGTATATGACTATTTTCTATGCGTGATCCAGGAAATGAAACCTGGTCTACGAGCTTGACCATTCTTCCTTCGTGCGGAAAACACATTACTCTAAAGAGTGAGGAGACAATTGCTCCCATGCAATAAATATAGTCTCATCCAAGGAGTAGATTGTAATCCAGGGGTCCTTGAACTACCATCACGTTCATGTGAACGGTTTTCCCTCTCAATGTTATGGGCACATTGGGAAGGATCCCTAACGGTCGACTGGTTCCTTTATCAAAGCCTGTCATATTTCTCATCTCAGGCAAAAGCGATGGTGAACCAAGCGCTTTCCAAGCAGTTGAGGAAAGGATACTCACAGAAGCCCCCTCATCTATGATGGTACCAGCCATAACCATTCTATATATTTGGACAATAATACGGAATGGTATACTGGCTGGTAAACGGGGTCTGCCTAGTTGATTCCAGTCAAAGGAGACAACTAGGTTGCTTGGAGGTGGGACCGAATAGACGGTCGGGTACGACTCTGAAGAACTTCCTTCCTGCAGTAAAAGAACGGGTAAATTGCCCCCATGTTCATCAAAGTCTGTGTTTATGAAGAGAATTTGGACGGTGTCATCCTTGTTCTCTTCAGTGACTGTATCATCTGAACATGAAACCTCTGAAGGCAAGACCGGGTCAACTGCTGCCTCGACCTTTTGACTTTCGTCTGGTATGGATCCAGATGGTTTATCTTCAATGATAGATGCTTCAGCCGACCACCTGAGTAGGCCAGCCAGGTTTTCAACTGGTGACGGACTCGGCAAGAGTTTTTTATATCCGGGAGGAAGTCGTGACGGTGAAACCAGACGATCGTCCATAACTCTTTTAGCCTCGTCTAAGAAGGGACAACGGTGGACGGCCTGATCGCCTTCGCACAGTTTACAAGGAAATCTATATTTTCCTTTTTGTCCTGGGGCTTCACTTTCACTAGTTGACGGTGTGTTTTCAACATGATCATCAGAGGTTGACAATACCGGGTTGTGCAAACGGGGAGACCAGTCCCTTAAGATCCGAGGGATGCAAGGACAATCTCTGTGATAGTGGTCTCCCTTGCAAATGCCACATGGAGATTTAGGCCTGGTTGGTGCAGTGTGTGGATTTTCGTTAGATGACACTCGTTTGCCCCCATTCGCTTTTGGCTCCTTCTTCTTCTTCTCTTTCTTCTTCTTTTCCTTCTTCTCCTTAGGTACTTGACTTTTGGCTTTAGTAGCCCCATCAAGCGAAGAGGAAGGAGGAGAGGAAGTAGAAGGTTGGTGGGTAACTCTGGACTCGTCTAATTGCTGATTCGATTGTTCAGGAAAAGTGGTGTTCTGAACGACAGAGGTTGAGAAGGGCCATACAGGAAAACCAATTGTCAGTCCTGGAAGCGACAATGTGGCCATATGGGGTGCACCAACATCTCCCCAAGAGGAGAAGGGACTAGGATTCTCTCCAAGGGGAATTCCTTGGTTGGTGGACTCCATTTTCTCAACCCAAGATCAACGTAGGAAAGGGGTAATGAATATTCCGTTTAAAATAAATTTTAGACGCTTTGACACAACTTGTTTTTTCAGTTTTTAAGAGTCGAGAAAAAACAAAAGATGACTCTAGTCGCCTTCGATTTTTAATGAGCCTGAAGTGACAAGTGCTCAGATGGACCTTTTCCGTTAAGGAGTCTGAAAAGGAACGAAAGGGACTACTCTGGAGATCTAGGTAGAGGGAGTACCAAACCAATCGCAAAACTGCAGAATACTTTTTACGGTATGGCAGTCAATCTTCCCGAATGCTGTGTTCAGTGCATTGCGATCGATAGGGCGGCAGACACGGCTTCCTAAGGATAAAGGAATTAAGCCTATAGGGGTCTCCCAAAATATACTCGACGGTACGTGGGAGCACAAGTCCGTACTGGCACTTATCGTCTCAAAGTGGAGGAATCACCCAACCATCAGTGAGGACATCAGTTACCAGGTTTTACGACGCCGGAATACGTCTCTAGCCTAGACCTCTAAATGTTGTGCATTAAGTTCCAAAGCTTTGTTAGATTCATTGAATTTATTTTAAGTTGATCTTGCTTATGAAGTTTTCCTTTTGGGTTCACCACGAGATGTAGATGTAATTCCTAAAATGCAATCTAGAGATGATAAACAAACTTTTATCTCTTTTGTGCAATGAAAATCCTAGCTACTAGGGGAAAAGAAAGACACAATCTTTTCACAAAGAGCAAAGAGCACACTGTAAATGCACTTTCCTAAATCAAGCCAAACAGACTGTCTATATGCAAATGCACATGCATGTATTTGTTTTCGACTTTCTTAGTATATGGATGCTAAAAAGAAAGTTGATGCACAAATCTGAATTTGTTTTCAAGCGACAAATACAAACAAGCTTCTTTTCGAAATCAAAAGATAGAGACGATTACGACACCTTACGATTTTGAAATGAATACTCGTTTTTGACACTAGAAAATCACAAATCCATACCAAAAGAAATAGTAACAGGATAATCAACCATCAACAGCAATCAAACTCTTTCCAACGATTGAAATCAACACTTACGATAGATTCAAATCAAAGGACGACAGTACGATTACGCTACTTCTGCTAAGGAGAACTGTAAATGACTCAACAAACACACAAAAAAATCTATAGTTCTTTTGTACAAAGGAGGCAGAATAACAACAAGGAAAAGGGGTTTCAAACAGACATATACTGATCACAGGCAGCAAAATTCAGAGATAGAACTGCAAAGAATGAAGCACAAGAACCACAGCTGCACAAGGCTAGTCTGATCAGCGCACCTGTAACACAGAGAATTTGAAATGCAGCGCAGGTTGCCCTTTCGGGAAGTGCCCTGAAATTCAAGATCTCTTAACAGTACCTGCATTGGGCTAGAAACGAGACTTTGTCCGGGTTCCGGGTCACAGTTTGCAGTTCAGTCTTTGGTTTTTGGCCAAGTAAAAGCAATCAGTAATTCAACAATCAGGGGTAGATCTAAGGAGGATCTAAGAGCTATCACAAGGGCAATCAGATAGTTTGTGAATCAGTTGTTCAAATCATAAACAGATCCAGTGAATGGATTGAAGCAACAGATGTCTACTTTGCATTTGTTATGGCAAATGCAGTTCAAATGCCACTTATAAGTTTATGAAACAAACAAACAAAGAATGATAAACAAACAAACTAATTAGCTCCCCAGCGGAGTCACCATTTTGTTACAGGGAAAAGTGTCTATTTAGAACTGCTCTATCCCACTAAGGTGTGATAGCTGCCTTAGAAACAAACAGAGAAAAACTACTTTTGTATTTCCTTTATGAATTATAGATAGAGAGGAATAGAAAGAACCAACCTGTGTCTTGCGCTAATCCTTTGATCCAATCCCTCTCTTCTTTGATGGTCTCCAGCTACCTGCTCCCTCACATGCCCAGCTTCACAAAGTACCTGTAAGATCACAGAAGCAGAGCACTATACAAAGACATGGATCTATATTCATAAACAACTTAGGATCAGATTTAAGTTAACCATACAAATGTAACTAGCATCAATGATACAAAAGCATGGAGGAAAACTCAAATAGTTTTTATTGATAACAAGAAAAGATCCAGGAGGAGTTACAACCAGTGGTTCCGACCCAGCATCAACCTCCCAGCAAAGAAGCCCCTCTTCACCTCAAACAAAGCATAGATCACCCAATACTCTGATGTTTGTCTCAAAAACCAACAGCAATTCCTTACAATATGCAAAATTCCAGCCTCTGGATCTCTGGGATGACGGATCCATATATAGATATCTGTAAGGACGATGAGTCAGCTTGTGATTTGATTAGTGTCTTCTCTCTGTCAGTTCTTGCTTCCACTTGGAGACCGAAGGCCTCTTACTCATCCTTGGTCGAATTCAGTGAGGCAAGTGTCACAGGAGAAGATTCTGGAAGCTTCCATTGTCTCTCCACCTCGCGGAATGACACTGCCATTTGTCATTTCTCGCCCATCGCACCCCACAGAAGGGACTTTTGAAATGCAACGCACCCTCACAGTGTATTTAGGTGCAATGCAACGCACCTAGCCAGTGGAGCAGCTGAAATGATCATGTTTTGACTTATTCTGAGCAGTTTCTGGTGGAGAACTTCTGGGAGAAGCTGTAATCTGTTGACCTTGTTCCTTTAGGGGTTAGAACAACACTTTTAGGGACTTAGGAGCCCTTGGTTTATGGACATTTCATGCTTGGATTTGTAGGGCACAAAAATGTCTATAACAGGTGGCTATCTGATTCTCAGAATCAGATAGCCACCGCCCGGGCACCCCGACGGGTGACTGGGCAGTGGCTATCCGATTCCAAGAATCGGATAGCCACCCCCACAAGAATTGGATAGCCACCCCCACAGACAATCGGGTGATGGTTATGTGATTTCGAGAATTGGATAGCCACCACCTGACCACCCATCGGGGTGGCTATCCGATTCTCGGAATCAGATAGCCACCGCCCAGCAACCCGTGGGGGCGTGGCCCTGAGTGGTGGAACTACGTGCAAATATATTTTTTTAAGTTCTAATTGTAAATATATGTTTTTTTTTTTAAATTTTTTTTTTATTTTATATATAAAATTTAAAATGTTTTTTTTTAATATATTTTTTTTTATATCATATATATATAATTTAAATATATATATATATATATATATATATATATATATATATATATTAAATTTTAATTGTTTTTTGATTTTTATTTTTTTTTAATTTGAGTATGTTTTGTTTTTTAGGGTTTTTTTTTTAATGTTTTTAATCTTGATTTTAATAGTTTTTTAGATTTTTATTGGCTTTTTTTTCTTTTTTTTAATCTAGTTTGCTTTTTATTTTTAATTTTTTTTTGTAGTTTTTTGTAAATGCTTTTTAAAATTTTTCTATTTTTAGTTACTTAATTTTATTTTTTTTTTTTTGCCAACTTTTTTTATGGTTCACACACACACACACACACACAACACACACATATATATTATGTTTTTTTGTCTTTTTTTAATTTATTTTTATATTTATTTTTGTTTTTTTTAATAAAAATTTTGACATAAAATATTTAAAGTGTCAAAATTTGTTAAATTTAGAAAATAATTACTTACATTTCATACATTAGAAAATTTAAAGTCAAAAAATAGGTCTTTTAAAAAAGAGCCTGATGTAGAATCACCACTTTTTTAAATCAGCATGCATATTATTAACATTCTAAAATGTAATGTGCATAAAAAAATTTAAAGTGCCAAAAACTATGCTCTAAAAAGAATATGTGTGTTCTGCATCCCCCCTTTTCAAAATCGGGTCACTCTTTTGCTATCTCTACGAAATGGGTAACAGTATCAGTTCTCGTTTCAAAGTTTACATTGTTATGTGCACAATGATGTGCATGTTGCTGAATCCTTTGCATTCGATCAACAACACTACTCACTATGTCTACTTCGTGCTAGCTGCTGGGATGGATCTTTAACCTATATGGGCGTAGTTTCATACGTGAGTGTATGTTGTGCCCATTGTTGTTCTTGTTCCTACTGTAACTCATTCGTCTGTCTATGCAGCTTCATGTTCTTCCTTGAGTTGCTACTTCAGCACATGAAACTCCTTTGTTCCATTCCCTGTCTTCGTGCAATCTTCATGTCGCGTTGTCACCTCATAGCCTGAGTCTCCAAAGTTTCTTTCATCATCAATGGGTCTGTTGCATTAGTTGTGTTCGCTACATTAGTTGTGTTTGCTGCATTCGGTATGCTGCCTTCAGCTGTTGTTCATGATGCTGCTTGATGTGATGTCGCTGCTATCATATCTTGATGTCCTTGTCCATGAACAACTTGATATCTTTGTGAGAAGTCAAAGTAATAGACGTTTAATCGATTGCATCTCCAAGTGTGATTTGGATGGTGTCTTCGACTCTTCTCTCTTGGAAACCATTGTACCTGCACTGCTGAGAGGCAGATGAACATCTGTAATAATTGGAGACATGGCAGCACTCATGGCAATCAATTTGTCAGTCAAAACCCAAAATGAACTTGAGAACTAACTTGCAACATACCTGTGTGACTAACCATGAAGGTTGTGCAATTTCGGCTAGGAGGTCAGGAGATCGACTGCCAAGACTACAAAAGGCACAGTTTGGGATGCTGGGAGACTAACTGACTGTTGGAATTACACAATACACAGTCCATTATGGCTGCTGACTGTTGGGATTGTGCAATGTGCAATCTCAGCTAGCAATGGTTGCATGCTCAGTGACTATATTGCGTAATTTTCTTGGCTAGTAGTCATTGTCCCTCAGGATTGTGCAAAGCAGGTCTAGGGAACAGCTTTTGGGGAGAAATGCACAGTTCTAGAGAGGAATGAAGAGCCTTCCTTCGCAGGATTTCACAATTCTATCTTAGTGAGGCTCTTGGTGAGGTAGAGTCTAGGCCAAGGCTACCCAGACTCACCGATGGGAAAATGAAAGTGAATGTGAGTGTGAATGGATGCTAATACTAAGTGTAATCGTAAGTGAATGATCATGAATGCAAATGATGAATGACAGATTCAGAAAATGGAACAACATGCATGTGGTTGAGGCGAGTCGCCAAATCAACAACCGTTCACGAAAAACAGTTTCATTCATGCGACAACAATGAGATTTTGACGAAAATAGAAGCGTGCTAGGAATAGCTAATATACATGTAAACGACAACAAGTGTTCAAAGAAATCAAGCAAACAATACTCATATAGGAGAAAACACAAAAAGCGATAGAAATGCACCACAAGGCATGGGAAATGGGCTTACCCCAAAACAATTGAGCTGAATGTGCCAACTACTCCTAGATGTGATGTGGGATGTCAGAGTTGTAATATTGATGTGAAGAATGAGCTATGCAGCATCTAGTTGATGAGTTTTGATAACATCGAAGTTGTGATGTGCATTCCATAATTCTAGTGAAAGCAAAACTTGGTGGGAGGTTTCTAAAAGTATCCTTGCATGTAACCTCCAACTGCTAAACATAGATCCATGAAATAAAGGATGCCTTTTCATGCTGCCTTGGGAGAAGTAGCCCATGCATGCAAGTCTGTTTTGTTGGGTGTGGAGCCTGATTATCTTATCTATTCAAAGGTATTGCCACATTGGACCCCATTTTGAAGCCGCCCGTAAAATATTCGCTACAGCGGGGGGTCTAGGGGGGGGGCGGCTACGACCTTTAGGGAGCCCCCCTGGCGGGGGGTTTCGAGGGTAGCAACCCCGAAGCTAAGAATAGATGTAAAATTGCCTTGTAAAAGTATAGTAATTTCTAGTCAATCTAGGTTGTTCATTAGGCGAAAATCTAATGGTAGAAGTTATGTTTAATTTAGCGTTTTTTGCCTTAGAAGGCAACCCCTCACTATATTTGAGGGAATTGTATTGCGACTATGTAGATTTGTATTCTGAGTGAGAAAGAGAGAGGTGATTGAGAGAAAAGAGGGTGTTACAACGGATCTGTTATAGGTTGTATCTCTTCAATTTGCTGGATAATATAAAAAGAAGGACTGATTGTTTCTCCCTGGACATAGCCCAAACTGGGTGAACCACGTATGTCTGTGTCTCTCTTATTTTATGCATTTTCTGTATTTAAATTTCTACAATATTTTATGTGTTCCATCCATAATATATAATTTACTAACATGTTTTTCTTTGTCCCAGAGGGAACTGATCAACTCAGCTGCACATGTAAGCGACTACTCGACTGTTGGGAGAAAATGCACATTTATAGTTGGGACCTGGGATGGATGCCCAAGAGATTTGCGCAATTTCTGGACAGAGCAGCTGATTGCTACCTGGATTTGTGCAAATTCTGGGTTGAGAAGCCCTGCTAGGGAAAATTGCGCAATTCCTATTGGGAGACCAACAGGCTACCAAATAGGATTGCGCAATTTCTAGAGGGAAGGCTGGTTTCCCTCCAGAAATGCACAATTTTCTTGGGGAAGTTTCTCAGCCTGCAGCTGGACCAAGTCCAGGTGATCAGTCTATGAGAGGAATGCATCAAGTTATAATCAACAGGCTGCCTTTGTGCAAGAAAAACACTGAAGTTTGTGAACTTGACAAAGTAAGGAAAGCTAATGTGAAGGATGGAAGGGAGGCTCCAAAACAAAGCTAAGGAAAAAATTTGGAAAGTGTTGTAGCTGCTACAACATAGGGCTTCCAAAGCATTTGTTCAACCAAGGCTTCCAGTACTAATAACTCAACCCAAGCTCAGGAAACATGATAATCAACCAAAAACAAACAATTAAAGTAAACCCAAAATCACCATGGCTATTCAGGAAATGGAAAGGCCAGAAAATCCTCCATGCCAATGACATATCGCAACCAATAAACCACATGCATATTCCATGCATGCCAATACTAGTGAAGAAATCATACATGCAACTCGTTACCTACAAGAAAATATGATGTAGTTGCTGATGCCGATGCCTTCTTGTGCTTTCCTACTCTTCTTTTTCCTTCTTGCTCCAAGAATCCAAGTATGCCATCTCTCCAAGAGTGCTCCAAGAAAACCCTAAGTATCCAAGAGTATGAGAGAGAGAGAGAGAGAGAGAGAGCTCCAACATTGAAATTAAAAAAGGTTACCAATTGATCCTCAAAACCCTTTTTATGGATGAGGCCTCTATTTTCTTCATTTTCCATTATTTTCCTTCATTTTCCTCCTTACATGCAACCTGTGACCTTTCACCTCCTTTTTCTCCTAATTTCCATTATTTTCATAAATAAATGTGCAAAAATGTATTTTTGTCTTTCCAAAGTCATAGTCATTGCCTTTGCCAATTTCCTTAGCCATAAACAACCAAATGAACACCCCCTAGGATGTATTTCCCAAAATTCAACTTGGAATAAGTGTCCCATCATCCATGATTATTGTTTTTAACTTTTATTACATGGAATTTTCACCAGGGGTGTTACAGAACCCTCCCCCTTGGGGGACACTATCCTCTGTGTTCAATCACACATATACCTCAACAACCTGCTGAAAAAATACATATTGCTCATGGAGCTTTATAACACAAATCGATGTAGTATTTATTTCATCACCATACTTAACAATGCTAGTGAGGATCTATTCTCAATAAGGGTGGTGATCTAAAAATTTCATCAACAAAGAAACTTTTCATAGGACGTTTTCTATCAGAGCATCTTGGAGACATGTGACAAGAAAGGAGCATCTTGGAGACATGTGAAAAGAAAGGAGCATGAACTACCACCTATAATGATTGCAAATTTGCTATAAAAAGAAAGCTTGAATATTGAGTGAAACTTGGGTAGATATGTGTGCACCATTGGTACAAGAATATATACTACTGGTGACAAAGGAATATGATCCTTGGCATCAATCAATCTCACACACATTTAGTGACTCAAAAGAGAATTTCAAAGTTTCAACCTTGAATAATCTTATTTACAATGTGTAAAAATAACCAATGTTGTTGCACAAATAAAGAATAAATTCCTCTGGAGACAAGAAATGTCAATCTCAAAAGGTTATTATAAGGAAAATACCATGGTAGTATCTAAGAATGTGATGTCTATGGGTTATATATTGTTAAGGCCTTGCATATTTTGTCCAGTTTCTATGTCAAATTGGAAACCCTAGATCATAATTGGTAGGGATTCAATGATAAATAAATCAAGTATTTCGATGATGGTTTGCATTTACATAGCCATTTTTCTTGTTTGAGATATGAAGATAGTTAGTTATCATCTGAATAACATACATGGAAGTCATAGGAAGAGGATATTGACAATGCAATTGGCAGATGAATATCAACAAACATCTCAAGATTTTGAGGTTATAAATCCAACATCTTGAGGCATAAAATCAACCATCAATAATCAAATCCACCTTTCGAAAATTTTATAATAGGTGGCAAGTCCCATAATATCGATATCAATTCAAGGATTGAGAGCATAAACATGCAGTCAATGGATTATAGATGAAACCAACCGAGCATTTCAAGGTACTCCAAAATCAACTCACAGATTTGGTGGTATTAGGTGGAAGACCAAGACATCCAAGTTTACACATTCTTAGCACAAAACCGGTAGGCACATCCAAAATTTTGGGCATTCAATTAGCTCATCTCCAGGACACTTGGCAGCATAGATCCCATATTTCATGGCACAAGATCAACCAACAAATCCACCAACAATCTCAACTATTCAAAGCCTATTGCAACCAATTTCAGCTATTTGTGTTATTTTTATCATGATTTGATTTTGTTTTCAGGTTGAACATTTACTTTTTATTTTATTTTTTGCAAAAGACACTTTATTTTTGCAAAATAGGCCTTGTAATTTTCCTATTTATTGAGCATTTTGTAATAATTTAGGGTTGGGAAGTTTTTGGAGAAGAAAGATCTTTGTGTTTAGCTTTGATATTAATAGAATTCACTATAAGCAGGTTTACATTAGTAATTTTTTTGAGATTCATGTGTGAAGGGTTTTCTGTTAGTGTTTCTACTGTGTATGTCTCCTAAGTCAAAAGTTTGATCAATAAGTCTTCAATATTTAGAAAAAGAGAATGAATTCGAATTCTTTCTAAAATCTCAAATTCATGTTTTTCAAATTAATTATGTGTTGTTCAACTTAAATATCATTAGCATAATTCATCTTGCTCTATTTTTGGTATATATTTTCTACTTCCTCCTAACATACCTAAATGATGATTTGTATAAAAATCATAAGCTATATTGCCTTTGTTAAATTGTTCATATAACTTGTGGCTAGCATCTTTTATATCAAAGACTCTATGTCCAATGGTCCTTGTTCTCTCCTTTCAAAATCAATTTCATCCTACAAGTTAAATCTGGCCAATGATCTTAGTGGTATGCTGCTATGTCAGTGACCCTACATAGTTGAGTTTAAGGATAAATCCCTCTCCAAATTGAAGGTCTAGCTTTCAATCGAAAAGTGGTTTGAATGTTTCCTCAAAGAGTTTCCTTCTATAACTTAGGATAACTTCTAAGGGATAACAATACCCCATTGAAAGGGATATTTCTATTACTATTTTTCAATTTTGTAATTGATTTTTATAATTTGGTTGCAACATTATAGGTATTTTAGGTTAAGTTTTCAAATGAGTTATAATTTGAAATTAAAAAAAATGCACTCATAGAACTATTATCTAATTTAAGGTTTTTTTTGTAGCCATGAAATTGGAATTTTAATATTAATAAAAATGATGATGTTGCATCATCATTTTTGCATTTTGAGGTGTTTTTCATGTTCATAGTTGTGCTGTTAATTTTTAATTCCATGATTGAAGAAGGTTGAAGTTTTAACCCTAAAATGAAAAAAGATTGATGCTTTGTGACCACTTCAAAATGAGCATAAAAATTAACATTAAATGATACCTCTAATAAAAACTCGATAAAGTTCTTGTAATGTTAGTAATTATTTGGGAGAAATGAATCTTTATTCATACATAGGCTAGACCTAAGGATGTTACTTACTATATTATTATTTTATTATAAAAGAAGTTGACTTAAACTCTATAAAAATGGTATCTATTCCGAATTTATACTCATCACTGAATTTCTAGTGCTTCCACTTCTTAGAGCCTAATTCACATATATTTCTTTGGGTATATGATTGGGTAAAGGTTTTTTTTTTTTTTTAAATGAATATTGGTGTCAATGCTTCCATATCTTGATTCTTAATTGGTGCATAAAGATTGAAGTGCTTAGATCTTCTACAAGCTAACCAAATTGATCTATTTGAAGGGTAAAGCCTACAACTTCGAAGGAATACATTTTTGGGTACTCTCATTTTTCCATTATTAATTTCATAATTATTTGATTCTTTGCTTTGCCTATACATCTTAAAGTTCTAGCAAGAAGTATTAAGCATGTTTACTAAGCCATGAGTTTATCTTATTGTCAATGGTTTCTCTCTTGAGCTTCCTTGTCTTGTAGGGCTTTGGTTGTTATTGCTAATCTTAATTGAATAATAGATTATTCTTCTCTTGATTAAAATCAACCATTTCTTCAAAATATTTTCCTTCTTGGCTTTTAAACCTTTTTTATTCACTTTTAACTCCATTACCCTTATTTAATTTAGCATCAATATCTACTTCTTTCAATCACCTCTTTTAAAATCCTAAAATATACCAAAACAGTGTTTTTTTATTAAAACTACTCTCACCTTACCTTCTACTTACGGCTTAACTTAATAATCTTATTAATCCTACCATACTCAACCAAAATAAAATTAATTTAAAATAAAAATAAATAAATTACTTAAATTACAATTGTGGCATCCTAATAATCCTCCCCTAAATTATAGCTTGTAAATTAAAAAAATTATCATTAGATATAATTTGAAGATAACATAACTAATTAATTTTTGTTACAAATGCATGGCCAATACATATAACAAAAACATCAAACTTTCACATTAAATATTAATGAGATTTACCCAAGTTTGGACTAGCCACTTATTATAAGCAATTGGTTTCTGCTTTGAATGATCACATTGGTTGTTTACTACATACTCGTTTTTTTTTTAATTTTAATCTTAAAAATAATCTTGTATTTATTTATTTTTTTATTACAGCGTATTTTTTAAATTTTAAATCTAATAATAATAATAAAGTTATAATTTAGTTAATTTTTATAATTTTTAATTATTTATTTAATTTAATTTGTATAGTTACACTAAACTAAATTGAAAATTTAATTGGGTAATTAATTATTTTGTATTGTTATACTATACTAAACTGAAAATTTAAATGGGTAATTAATTATTATCAGAGAATAACACACAAAACAAAACACTTGTGGATTTTATTCCATGTACTACGAGTCATAGATTCAACAGTGAATCCTGCTGACTATCATTATTTCCTATCTACATCGTTGAATATAGAACAATCTTCGTCATCACATGAACAGAGATCGTGATTATTATTCTGACACCTCCCCTTAATCACGACCTATATTTTAACTCACTTGCTAGTCTAAGTCTTAGCTAGGCTTACAAACATGACTCAAATATTTCATTTTGACTTTCTTTGCTATAATATATTGATAAAACTTTTCCTTGAACTTGTTGCTCCAAACTTCTTTCTTCTCCTTCTCACTCCAGATCATCAACATTGAATATTACTCCTTGTTACAACTAGGATGATGCCAATTCATTTCAACTCCTTTTTCAACATGTTCACTTCCATCATTGAGAGTTTTTATGTATTGTTCAATTGAGTCATTCATGTTGTTTTCAACAAAGTCCAAGTCTTGATTGTAGATAGACATTACAGTTGAGCTATATTCTTCTTTTTATGTTGCTTCTTTCTCGCCACTACTAATACCTGCACACTCGTAAACATTCATGAGATTTACAAAATCATCATAATTTGGGTTCTGTGTGTTGTACAACAACCCCCCATTTCATAAAAACCTTTACATAAGATATTAATATGAAATGGGTCCTTTTAAAATAAACTTAGTTAGATGTGTGAATAAAATGGTATTTACCTCATCACACGAAAAATCCTTACTAAAAGGCCTGATGTAAATCAGTCATTTTATAAAGCCTTTTAAAAAAAACAAAGTGTTCCTTTAAAGATATTATAAAACCATTCAATATTGCAATAAAGCAATCAAGGATCGCATATTGCAATATTAAAGGAAACACACACAAAAACAAAACCTCACCCAATTCTCCGATCTGAAAAGGTAATCGCAGTCAGTAATCGAGGAAAACTAATGCCAAAGGTACAATAAAACAAAGCCCCTCAATTCCTTCGATGTGATAAAGCAAATCACAATCGGAAAATTGGTCGTGTCAACGATAAAGGGACATACGAAAAGACCTAATCAACTCCTCCGATGCGATAAACCAAATTGGCAATCGGCGGAGTCACATGACAAAGGGATAAAGCTCAAGCCAAATCTCGACTGCATCTATTAATTGGGCGCGCATCTCGAAAAGTAAATATACATTTAAAAAAAGTTTGAATGCATTATATTGTATTACCTTTCGGTAATCGGAGATATTTACAGCAACTGCTAAAGCCCTTCCCTTTGACACTCCTGATCGCTGACTTGTGATTTATCGCCGATCACCGATCAATGAAATCTAAAGCAAGCTTAAAATAATCATTCGGCATATGAGTGACGTGATGGGCATTTATGATGTTATTTACCATGATTAACAGTTTAAACGACTATTCAATATTACAGTTAAGGGTAGATATTTTAAAAGATTTGATCCGTGGTAATACTTAACTATATTTCATTTATAAGATGCCAACCGACGTAATTCTATTCATTGTCATATTGGCTTGCAGCAGCACTTTCTCTGTATCACGGTTTCCAACTATTTGTGCAAATTCCTCCGAAACCAGAAATCCAGAGAAAATGGGGAAGAAATCAAAGAATTCCACAGTCACTCCTGCAGCCAAGGAACCACAACCAAGCAAGAAAGTATTAATCTCATATACAACATGTCTTGGTCTGGGAAACACTAGCTGGGAGAGCATTTATAATCTGATAGAAGTAGAGGAGCCCAAATAATTATCAGAGGAAGCCACAGCTGATTCAACTAACAAATCAGAAGGAACTCTTAAAGAATTGGCTTGTTCTTATCTTCACAAGATAGCAGCGCGAGCTAAAATCCTGCCATATACTAACATGGTAAGATGGGTGGTAGAGAAAATTCTAGTCTCGGACAGAACCTTTTACACAGCTGATGGGAGGACATTCGGCTCATTCCAGCTTGAAGATCTCAGGAAAATGTACCACTTACCTCAACCTAAGAAGTGATACAACAAGGCATTCCTAAAAGCATTTGCAAAGGAAAATGACTCAGAGTCAGCTCCGGTAAAGCAATGGAGGCATTTCCCAGAAAAGCACAAGCATGAGTCATCGGGTAAATACTCTGTTGACTCATTGGCTTCCCCTTATTGCTATGCTGGAGCTATGATGTGTAGGATGTGGGGAATACATGATTCTTCCAAATTCACTATAGAAATGGTCCCTCTAATGGAAGTTGCAATCAATGGTTACGTGATCGATTGGGCAAATCTTTTGTCTGATAAAAAAGTCGCAGTGATTTTAGAGTACAGAATAAATGCACATAAAACTTCCCGAACTATTCCCCCTTTCTATTACAGTGCATACATTATGGATACTATTTGTTTCAATTCTAAATATCTGGTACTCGGATGGAGATGGACTCCCCAAGACCCGAATCCAATCCATATTTAACACAAGCAGTTATGGAAGGCGCATTACAAAAATCACTTGTATGAAATTTGCAATGTTTTTATTCTCCTTGTATATTATTCTATTTTTAATAAGCCTGCCCCCAGGATATCCCAAGAGGATGAAATTGACTTGACAGTAGTAGATAGTTGGTTCAGGGATGAGAAATTTACTTATATAAGGCTTTTTGGTAGCCTTACTAAACCCCATGTTCTCCCCCTGTATATGCTTGATAAATTGTTAGCTCAGGAATTGGTTTATAAAATAACAGTGGAAGGGACATCTAGAACCCTTAAAGATTCAAAGAAACACATGTGGCCAATTTTCCCTTTACGATGTGGCATTTTCACTCTACATGACTACAAGCATGCAGAGAAGGAGACAGAAAAGATGCTAATGCTGAATCTTGCCACAATTCCTAACAGGCAATATGATCCAAGACAGGTTGCTTATAATGTCACATCTCAAGCCAAACTTGCTAAATTTGATCATGAAGCAGATGACTTCGATGATCTATTTTCCTCAGTTGAATCATTATTTCAAGTTAAAGGATTGGCTAGAATCAGGTATCAAGATGAAGGGCTAGAAACGTTTAATAGGCTTAGAGACCAAAGGTTGCAAAGTCTGCCTTTAGACCTATTAGCCACAACCCCTACAGTTCAAACATCCAGTCAAACTAAACAAACAGCTACTGATAAGACTCCTGTAGTGGAAAAGATCTTTGAGAAAGAAAAAATGCCAGAGCAGGAATAGGAATAGGGAAAAGATAAACTCATTGATTCAGACATTCATATTGATCCCAAACTACTCAAATATTGGCAACAGTTTGACTTAATCATAAGTAATACTAAGGGCCTGCAGGGATTTAGCACACCTGAAGTAACAACTGGTCAGAAGACAGCAACTAATACAGTTCCAACGAAAAGAACTAGCAGCCCACCCATGACTCAAAAGGATATAGAGATGATTCCAGAGAACCCATCCGATGAAATTGTTCTACATGTGGAAGAAATACCACTCTTGAATTTCTTCTACAACACTAAGCATAGGGCTGTAATAAAGAGAAAAAAGAAAAAGAGAAAACTTGATAAATCTTCTCTTTTGCCTGCACAGATGGAAATAACTAATGTGGTATGGAGAGAGGAAGTCAACTCTTCCGAAGATCTTACTAAACTCTCTCAGTATGTTGGAGCATGCACAGTAGCTACTAAGGACAAGGCACCGGAAGTCAGCAATTTGCTTAAAGAAAAGGATCAAGCAATCGTTTCACTAGAGACACAGGTACATGAAAAGCAGCAGAAGATAGAGCAGTTAGCAGCACAAAAGCAGTCAAAGGAAAAATTAAATGAGCAATTGCTCAAAGAGAAACAAAGGATAGATCAACATGAAATTCAGAAGCAAAAGGAACTATCTCAAGTATTGAGCAAGCTAAAGACAATGAACGAACAGTTGACTAGATCAAAAGATGAATAGATCGCTCAACTGTCACTGCAAATGGAAAGGTTCAAAGAATTTCCTCAAGTGGAAGAATTCAAATCAGAGGCTCTCCAAATTACTAAAGCACTATCTAATTAGTTGAGCTTGTTATGTAATAATATTTCCCTTGTTCCTCCCTTCTGTGAAATTTCCTCGTCTATGATTGATAAGTCAGTTGATGCAAGACAGAAATTGGAGTAAGTAGATGAAACATTAATAGAGTTTCTCTCTTGGCAAGAAACCAAGGAAGGACAAGCTGCAAATCTGCCCCAAATTCTGGAATCATACAAGGAAATCATGTTCCTTGAGTGGCAGTCTCAACTGATGAAATCCAAAAGGGCAACATCGAGATGTAGATCAGTGACTAGTAATCTAGTTGAATTGATTAATAATACTCTTTATTTATCAAATTTAATTTCAGAATGTTCTACAGGAAAACTGACCTCGGTGAAAGCATTAGATTAGACATGGAAATAGGGGCTGGAAAAGAGGGAGATATTGATCGCGGGCATTCAAACTTTAACATGGGAAACCTTTTGGTTCTTCCTTGTTAAACCACATAGTAAAAGGACAGTGATGAAATGCCTTACCGATGCAATTAGTTACATGATTCTTGAAATTACTAATGCCACATATACTGCCTAGCTACATTCGCGTATGAGTCATCCTCCAGAACTGCAACCAATGCTCACCATATGCCAGCTCAAGCCAAAAGATAGTCAGCCAAAACAATGAACCATTCTTACCGACTACCAGCATGTCTATTTTGGGGAGATTTTCATATATTTATGATTTGGTTATACCAGCTCACAGCATTTTTATTTCATAGTTAGTTAGTTTAGATAGTATTTGTAGACCCTTTCATGTTTTTAGAAGGGGTCCTAAAATTTTGTATTAAGACTTGGATTGGAAGTTTCACTATTGTGCTTCCAGTATATATTTTTTTATGAAACCGGACCTGAATTCTGAGTTTTAATGAAGAGTACTTTTGTCTGATATGCACTACTGCTTCTTATAAAAGTATTTCCAAGTTAAAAAGTGGGATCCAAATCCAATTCATATCGGAGGGGATTTAAACACATATGGTACTATTATCTATGTTTTGCTTCATTCTTTTATGTGAACTAGCATTCATTCATTTTGCTATTATTGATGTATGTATAAGCTCTTACTGCAATCTCTTTTAATTATCACTATTGAATGTTCAAGAGTTGTTATTTTTCATCTATATATGTGTCAATGATATATAAAGATCAGTGCAATAATGATTTAGTTATTACTTTGTTCAACTATTTGAACAAAGTAATTATCATATGAATGAATATTTTTGTTTAAAAGTAGAGTCATCTACATGCCTACCTTTCAATAAGAACCATTAAAAATTGCACTAAGATAGAGACTTCCCGGGATAGATTAGTTAATTACATTATTGCATTTTAGAATAAATCTTTCACCAATTTCCATTAGATATAAGTAAATCAAACACTTATCCATTACATTCATAAATCATTTGGAAACTAGTCCCATTATCCCCAGTCAGAGCCACCACTCCAAGCAGAAAAGGAGCTACCTTTAAGGTCCGGACCAGGTGGTTTTCCTCGATTTTGATACAACGATTTTCGAGGCATCAACATTTTTGGCGCTAGAAGGAGGGCATGAACTGTGAATAGTGAGCAAACCCAAGCCTATAATCCATTCTGAGAGTAAATCTTCCTCCACCTCACCTCCGACTTCCCCTTTGCATGTTGGAACTCTAGTTTTCAAGCGAGAAGTAGAGGAGACAACGACCACTGCTTAACCCTAAAATATCTCAAATAAATTAACTATAGAATTTCCTAAAGTATAGTCTCTCATCCATCAACTTCAAGGATTCTCAATATCACCACAGAAATCTGAGGTATCTCAAGGCACTGTAACTTCGCAATTCATTCCTTCTTAACCCCTCACCAAACTTCAGAGTGAAAAACTTGGTATTGAACCTACTGAGTTACCTTCTCCTAAAGGAAACGGGCAAGGAAAACAATTGAAGGATCTGATAGTGAAACTTTCTCATCATCATCATCCATTTCATCTTCTCCAGTGTGAAGTCAACCATTCACTCCGCCACTTCAGATTGTTGTTCAACGGGGAACTGGAACTTCAACATCTATTTCTCAACCTCCTCAAACTTCAATATCTGCTCCTTCCCAACCATTTTGAACTTCATCAGTGCTATCATCTATTAGTATCTTGACAATGGCTCAGAATCCATAAAATAATCCCGATGCAGTCACAATTCCGACACCTTTGCACCCATTTCCAGCTCATCCTGAAAAATGGTTGCCAAAATTTAATCCAGATGCAGGCATACAGGCAGATGAACACATAAACAACTTTATGTTGTCAGTCAACTTAAAAGGAGTTACAGAGGAAGATGTGGTTGTTAAAATTTTCCCTTATACCCTACAAGGATTAGCTGGGTCTTGGTACTCTTCCTTGCCATCAGGATCCATTACCTGTTGGAACTTTTTTCAAGAATAGTTCTTGAATAAATATGGTGATGACAGATCTGTAGCAACATTAATAAATGATCTTTCAAACCTTAGAACGGAGTCTAAAGAGCCAACAAAATAATTCAATTCACGATTTAATAAATTCTTAAATAAGATTTCGACTACCTCTAAACCTAGTGAGCAAGTTATAAGTGAATGGTATATAACAGCTTTACCTTCAAATATAGCTATCTTTGTAGATAGAGCTACAAAACCGACTTTAGCAGAAAATATGAAAGAAGCACTTGTTGTAGAGAAATGCATCATTTCCTTAAAAAAGAAAGCTGCTCTTGAAGATAGAAAATCAAAAAAATTCTTCTTCAAAGATGATTCAAAGAAGAAAATGGCTAAAGATCCCTACGATATGGAAGGTCTCCAAAATTTTCTCAAGACTATGTCAAACGAAATGATAGAAATCAAGAAGCAGGTAGTTGAGACTTCAACAAAAAAGTCATTTAGAAACTTTAAGAAACCTGAATCAAAACCCCCAAATGCTATATCCAATGTAGACTCAGACCCCGAAGAAGATGAAGAAGAAGAGACAGTATTATCATCTGAAGAAATTGAAGAAGAGGTAACTGTAGAATGTCATGGGATGTGGGACTTTATCTTGCCTAATTCTGATACTGAAAATGAACAGGAAGCTTTTCCTATAACTACCAGGAGTAAAGGTACTCCTAAACCTGTTCAAATAACTCAGAAGAAAATGAATACAAGTACCACTACTAAAGAAAAAGTTCCCACAAAGAAGTCTACAGCGATACCTTCTCAAAATCAGCCATCAGCTTCAAATCCACCTTCAACATCTAAAACGTTAGTAGTTACAGACTCTATGGATTACAACATTATTGAAGACATGAAGAAAACAAAGGCAAATATCACAATGTTTGAACTTAGTAAACTCAAACATCAACAAAAATTGTTGCTTAAGGAGTTAGATGCAGTACCTTCTTCTCCTCTTCCAAATGTTGTATTGTCCAAAGCTGCTAATGAAACAGGTAAACCACCTCCTGGTAGAGTAGAAGCTACTGATGTTGTTCTAATCAGAGATAGATCAAATTCCCATACTCCTCCTTTTCTCTTGACCTACGAGATTTATAATAGAAATCTGCACAATTGCTTGATAGACTCAGGGGCTTCCTCAAATATAATGCCAGCTTTAGTTTGTTTTAAACTGAATATTGAACCCCAAAAGTCTGCAATTCATATTTTCCAGTTGGATAGAAGTAAGGTCCAATTATTAGGAGAATTAACTCAGTTACCATTAGGTTATCAGTTGACCCGAGAGTTGTTCAGAGAATTGATATTTTAATCGCTGATATTCCTGAGTTATATGGTTTGATTTTAATTAGACATTGGTCTGAGAAACTTCATGGTTACATTTCCACCGATTGGTCGCACATGTAGCTGCCCTATAAAGGAAAGCCAAATTAGATAAAGATTGATCGAGAGAAACACATGACTCATACTGTTACTGAGTTTGAGAAAGAAAACCAGCCAATAGCATTCAACAACAACATTCTGGGTAACTATTCATCTGAATCATTCTTTGGTAATTTTACTGCTCAATCATCACCTTTCTCATTTAATAGTTTCACATCTCAAATCAAAAAAAAATTCCAAACAGATACATCAAGGTGTATTAAAATTGCTAAGAGAACTATAAATAAAACTGTAGATAAACTTTTTTTTGGTCATTATATTTTGATGGGCCTAAATCTAATGAAGGTGCAGGAGCAGGATGTATTTTGGTTAGTCCTGAGGGAGAAAAGACCATGTTATCATAAAGATTAGAATTTGAATGCACAAAGAATACTGCTGAATATGAAGCCTTGATTCAAGGACTTTATAAAGCAATCGGTCTTAAAGTTCAATATTTAAAAGTGTTTGGTGACTCTGAAATTATTATAAGACAAGTCAGGAATACTATACATTATCTTTCTAGTCACCTTAAATATTATCAATCCTTGGTACAAGACCTTGTATCTCATTTCCTAGCATTCAATTTTTCTCCCATTCCTAGGTCTCAAAATGCAGTAGCAGATTTACTAGCTAATGTTGCTTCAAAGCTCCTGCCATCTGAATAGTACAATCCTGACAGATTTTTAGTAAAGTTAATTTTCAGACCATCAATTCCCGATAATGTCACTAATTGGCGAGTATTAAATCATGATGACGACATTTTAAACTTATTAACTTCTGATAAATCCTACGATGACCAAATTATTGATGAAAGTGAATATAATCTTCAAATGAAGGAAAATCTTGAATAAAACTCAATGCCCAAACCAGTAGTCAAACTTGAAGACCTTTATGACATCAAAGATAGGTTTAAATAGGTTACTAATTCAAAGCTCCAAAGTTTTGCTTTGAGATTTGAATTAATAAACCTTGGTACTGAGGAGAATCCACAAAACATCAATTTGGGATTGGGACTTACTTCAGAAGAAAGAATTGCATTTATCAGATTATTGCATAGATGTAAAAATGTTTTTGCTTGGAAATATGATAATTTGAAAACATATGATACATCTATCATACAACATACAATCCCGATGATATCTGAAGAAAAAACAGTACAACAGAAATTAAGGAAGATTCATCCTAACATAGAGAGTCAAATAAAGGCTGAATTAAACAAACTCTTCAAATCTAAGATAAATTTTCCTGTTAGACATTCAAATTGGGTGTTCAACATGGTCCCAGTAAGGAATAAAAATGGTGACATTAGAATTTGTATTGATTTCATAAATCTTAATAAAGCAAGTCAAAAGGATAACTTCCCTTTACCTACCATGGAGCAAACTCTCCATTCAGTCGCTGGTTCTGAATTAATCTCCTTCTTAGATGGTTTTTCAGGGTATAACCAAATTTTGGTCCACCCTAATGACAGAATTAAGACTACCTTCAGAACCAAGTGGGGAACTTATACCTATCAAAAAATGCCTTTTGGATTAATCAATGTTGGAGCTACATTATAAAGAGCAATGGACATCGCATTCAAAGGGCTAATCAATAAATCAGTAGTTGTTTATTTGAATGAAATTAATGTTTTCTATAAGAAAATATCAAATCATTTACATGACTTGAAACGAATCTTTGAGCGCTGTAAAAGATATGGCATTTATCTCAATCCAAAGAAGTCCCTTTTTGCTCTTGAAAAAGGTAAGCTCTTGGGTTTCATTGTCTCAAAGGATGGTATTTATATTGATCCAGATAGAATCAAAGAGATTTCTGAGATTCCATTTCCACATAATAATAAAAAACAGTGCAATCATTTTTAGGCCAAATTAATTTTGTAAAAAGATTTGTTCCAGATTTTTCACATATTGTTTTACCATTACAAAACATGATTAAGAAGAATTCAGTGTTTAAATGGGGACATATAGAAAAAGAAGCTTTTGATTCAATCAAGCAAGAAATCATAAATTCTCCTGCATTAAACACCCTTGATTTTTCGAATCATTTCATTCTATATACTCTCGCATCTGATTCATCTTACACAGCAATGCTGACACAAATCAATGATCAAAACTTGGAAGCACCAATTTCATTTTACAGTTCAAACCTTCAAGGTACTGAACTCAATTACTCCGAAGTTGAAAAGCAAGCCTTTGCTGTATATAAAGCCATTAAACACTTCAGGCCCTTTCTCTTAAAGGCTCATACAAAAGTTATAGTCCCTTTTTCAGTAGTAAGACAGTTACTAGTTCAAAGGGAATTGGGAGAAAAAATGGCAAATTGGGTCACGGCATTACAAGAATATAACTTGGAAATTAGACCAACAAAGATTGTCAAAGGCCAAGGTTTTTGCAGGTTGTTAGCAGGAGCTTCTAATATTTAGGAACATGAAGGTACAAATGGTATTAAGAAAATCAATGAGATAAGTACCATTAATCTTGAATCCCAATATGCAGATTCGATATTCTATTTAAAAAATGGGTATGCTCCTTCTAATCTTTCCTATAAAAATAAACGTGCCATAAGACTAAAGGAAAAAAAACTTTATAATCATTGATGACGTGTTGTTTAGATGGAATTATGATTCAATTTTGTTAAGATTCTTAGAAAAACCTAAAGCGCAAAAGGTCTTGCAGGAACTACATGATGGTCCGGCAGGAGGACACTTTGGAGCTAATACAACAGCCCACAAAATCATTCATGTTGGGTATTATTGGCCCACCTTATTTAAATATACTCATGAATATGTAAGGAAATGCCAAATATGTCAAACTACCAGGGGAAGACAAAGGAAGCCAGCTTTTCCTTTGCAACCAGTCAACATTGAACAGCGCTTTGAACAATGGGGATTAGATATCATTGGACAAATTATTCCACATTCATCCAAACAGCATAGGTATATCCTTACAGCTACTGATTACTTTACTAAGTGGATAGAAGCAATTCCTTTGAAGACAACAAACTCTGAGGCAATCATTGAATTCATAGATCAGTTCATCATTACTAGGTTTGGTGTCCCAAATGCTCTTATTTTTTATAATGCATCTTATTTCTCTAGTAATTCTATACTTGAATTTTCTATCAAAAGAGGATTCAAATTGAAATATTCTGCAAACTACTACCCTCAGGGTAATGGTTTAGCAGAATCTACTAATAAAAATCTTGTCAAAATCATTAAGAGAACTATTGATCAGAATCATAAAACTAGCATAAGTCTTTAATATTTACACTGTGGGAAGATCATATAACACAGAAGGCTTCAATAGGCACTTCTCCATTTAATCTAGCGTATGGAAAGGAGGTTGTTATACCATCAAACTTAGTACTTCCATCACTAGCCTTAGTGCAATTTATTGAAGAAAATCCCTCATCCTCCATTCAATTGAGACATGATCAGGTCCTGAAACTAGAGGAAGAAAGGGAGAAAGCCCGAATTACACATGCAAAGCATCAACAAATTATTAAGTCTTCTTTTGATACAACTTCAACAAGCTCAAAACATTTACAAGTTGGTGATCTAGTTTTGAAGTGGGACAAAGCCCATGAGAATAAAGGAAAACACACTAAGTTTCAGAAAATGTGGCTCGGACCATTCCAAATCAATGAGAATATAGGCCCATCTACATTCATATTGCAAGATCTATCAGGAAATAAAGGTTCTCTTCCTGTTAATAGACTTATTTTGAAAAAATTCTTCAATTGAGGAAGTAACCCCTTCTCTCTTTGTAAATATTCAATTTCCAGCTATATTTGTGTGAATAATCAATTATTTTTGTCTTAGGAAATAAAGTTGTAAATAGCCTTCTATTGGTATTTACTATTTTGAAAAGGTTACTTCAAAGAAAATAGCCATAATATTTACTTTTGATAGATGAATGCTTTGAAAAAAAAGGAAAAGTTCTAGGAAATTAGGTATAATTAGATTCTAAATACCTTTTTTATTTTTGTGAAATCTTCTCAAAACTTGAAAATACTGTAAATCATTCTAAATTTTTAGAAGCCTAAAAACAGTTATCAATACAAAGCAAAGATTGATTCAATTTTATCATCTTCAACTCTAAAAAATGTCATCTATGTTCTCTTAAGGAGAAAATTATTCACCCCATCCATCAAAGTTTATGATTTTTTAGAGTGTAA
The DNA here is from genome assembly GCA_031772625.1 of Pinus tabuliformis. Classification (NCBI taxonomy): domain Eukaryota; kingdom Viridiplantae; phylum Streptophyta; class Pinopsida; order Pinales; family Pinaceae; genus Pinus; species Pinus tabuliformis. The sequence continues at coordinate 270,330,149 of CM062817.1, read as the reverse complement.
TTCTAAAATATATTTCATATAAAAGATAAGAGGTCTTATCATAAGCCTGCTTACTACGTTCATAGGGGACTAGTTCAACTGACATTACCAACACTGCATACCAAAACAGGGTAATGGTTTATTATTATAAGACAAAGGGTCTCATCGTGAGCCATCTTGTTTAGTTATATTACAACCAGTGAATGGCATTGCCTATATGTTGTGGGGAAAAATGCCTATGCAGGACGATCCTATCCACCTAAGGTGTGACAGTGCCTTAGCAACAAACAGAGACAGCTATTCTAGTATTCTTCCTTTATGAATTAAGAATGAAGAGAGATAGATGGACTAACCGGTGTCTTCCGTTTGTCCCTCGATCCGGTCTCTCTTCTCTTTTGAGGGTTCCCAGCTACTTGCCTTCTCGCTCGCCCAGCTTCAAGAGGTTTCTGCAAGATCACAAGAAGAGAACACTACACAAGACATGGATTCATATTCATAACTAGTTCAGGATTAGAAATAAACTAAACATACTAATGCAATCATACATCAAAGATACATCAGTATATAGGAGAAACCAAGATAGCTTTATTGATGAATAACAAGGTTCAGGAAGAGATACAACCCAGAGGGCTCCAATCCAGCATCTCCTTCCCAGCAAATGGAATTCCTATCTTCACCCCCTTCAAAGCATTAAGCACCCAATGATTCCAATCTCAAACCAACAGCAATTCTTTGCAATAACAAAATTCCAGCCTCTAGATCTCATGGAGGAGAGATCCATATATAGATGTTTGGAGAGAGGATGAGTCAGCTTAAGATCTGACTAGTGTCCTCTCCCTCTGTCAGTTTTTGATTCCACTTGGAGGTTCTTGCTTCCACTTGGAGATTGGGAACCTCTTACTCATCACCAGTCGAATTTACTGAGGCAAGTGTCATTGAGGAAGATTCTGGAAGCTTCCTGGGTCTTGACACCTCTTGGAATGAACTTGCCATTTGGCAATTCTCGCTCAACGCACCCTGGTAGTGCTTCTACCTGCGTTGTAGTGCAGGTAGCCAGTGTTGGCTTTGACATTCAGCGCAGACAGCTAGTGGAGCCACTGAATTGATCCTGAATTGACTTGTTTTTGAGCAGTTTCTGGTGGCGAACTTCTATGAATTGTTGTGGTTTGTTGGCCTTGTTCCTCTAGGGGTAGGAACAACATGTTTAGGGACTTTGGATCCCTTAGATTATGGACATTTCATGCTCAATGCTGTAAGGCACAAAAATGTCTATAACAGTTGCCCCCTAAAGTATGAGGCCGTTTATCGGGTGAAATGCTTTATCAGGGGGATCCGAAGTTCATCCAATGCTGGGAGGAGACCTGTAATGAGATACAATACAATACATTATTTTTCATACTTCTTTCATGATCTAGCTGAGGCGGGCATTCCCATGCTCAGCTTTATAAATTCATTTTTCTGTACATAGAACAGACAATCGTCTGGTGGTAGACTGATAATTTTGATGAAATTATCATCCTTTGAGTAGGATGATTATCTGCTGCAATGATGTACATGTCAATGTCTTTATCTTTCCTGAATATATATCGCAGCCCGGATGGATGAAACTAGATCCGGGGTCTTCAAACTCGTTCGATCTTCACTCTAAGTACAAGTCGATCCATGTGAGAATTGTTCTGAAGTCGAACATGGAAAGACATCGCTTGATTACCGGTCAATGAGGTAAACCGTTAACAAGCGCGAGAGGAATCAACGATAATGATAATGACCCTCAAGGTACTGCAGTACAATTCACGTGGTGTGAATAAAGGACTTGGCATCGAACACCACGCAAAATCTTTCGGTCGAAGGTCATTGATGTATACCTGTCGCCGGAAGTGAGAAACTTGCCATTGAGGCATGCAAGCTTCAAAGTACTGAAGGGGTTGTTCCTAGATCAACTTCTTGGATAATGAGCTGATGTCGACAAGAAGCGATCCGTCAAAGGAGGGCCTTAATGAATCCCACATCAATGACATGGAACGGAGCTAATGATTTTGATGGAGGTGAAAACGATCTGTGACATATGATTCAGGGTGACGGTCATGAAAGGATGAAGGATAATGTACGGCAGTGGATGGGACACGGTTGACTTTTCTGAACGACTTCTCTTGAACATATGGCGACACTGATGCGATGGATCGGTAGCATTACCCCAAGTATGGATGGTGTGGTGAGACCATGGATGTCACCGGTGAATGAAACAACCCAACCCGATTGTGGTACGGAGGAAAAGTGTCATGTTCAAGAGCGACTTGCTACCATCAAAGTTTTCTTGAGTTTCTCCCAATTTTTCCCCAGTCATTGCTGACCAGTACCTCTTTATTTTTGTCAAGCTTGAGGAGGATAACATATGCTTGTTCTATAACCTTCCCTTCGGGCAAGCCCATCGCTATGTTTTAACGAGCCTAGCGATAGTGAAACTCGTTCTCGTCTAAAGACAAGTTTGTCGCTATTTAATGATTTTAACGAGTCTAACGACAAGGATAACTCGGTCCTTTTCATTTTTAGAGAGTCTGAAAAGGTACATAAAGTTAACTCCAAGAGTCATTTTTCGTCATCTAATCCCTTGGGTCCGAAAAAGTATAAAACAATACAGAAGGGATGAGTTTTCGATAGTTTTAACGAGCCGAATAAACAAGCGCTCGATCTTTTTGTGCAATAATCCCTCAGGTCCAAAAAGATTAAAATCTAGAGGAGGGATAGCACTTCCTGTCCCTTTAACGAGCTGGAAGGCCAAGGACTCGACAATCTTTTCATATTTTACGAGTCAGATGAAAAGAGCTTAAAGAAGACTCGTCTTTTGAGGAACGAGTGATAAAACGGGTTAGCAGCTGATTCCAGGTACAGGTTGGAATTTTCCAATCACGGCAGTGTCACAAGGATGGCTAGTGAAATCACTCTTCGCAGCTGTTCCTCAAAATGGGTAAACAATCAAATGGAGGTGAATGATCGGCCAATGGAAAAGTGGAGGTGACGGTGCAAACACGACCAAGGCTTTAACGGCTGATGATATTAAATTCACTGTGGTTATTTACCGGGATAGTTCATTTTTTAACGAGCTTAAACGCGGGTGGAAACATTTGCTCGATCTTATGTTTATGTTTTAACGAGCATGAACTATGCGCTAAAACTGCTCGGATCTTGCGTTTATTTTTTAACGAGCATGAACTGTGTGCTAAAACTGCTCGATTACCCAGTCATATGATAAGAGTTTCTCATCAAGATTCTATTTTTTATGGAGCTTCATCTCACTAAGCTTTGCTCCGCATCGTTTATTTATGCAAGTTAGGAAACGGCTAACCCAAAAAACAGATAAATAACCGCTCTTTGCTTGCACTCCAAAAGGTTTGCATGCCCCCAGGTATAAAGTACGATTTCAAGGTTACCTCTACTTCTTTTCCGTCAAAACAATTGTTTTAACGAGAGAGGCTTACCTCTTTCAGGTTACCCAAAGATTGTCTCGTTAATCTTTCAAACAAAACACTTCCCCGGCAATGTCTACCGAAATAGACAAAGGTGAGCGACGATGCCCGCCAACTCACATAACTTTGACAAAAGAATCTTATTCTAGAATAACCCTCTTCCAGCATGGACGGGGTAGAGACTAGTCATATTCTCCCGCGGAAACCTACCCTATACCCAAAGTTTTCTAGCCGAAGCAAACCAGGACGCATGCCCCCTGGGTTCCAGTCATATCCTCCCGGATTACTCGCGCTCATCAGGAGGACGGACCGTGGGTTGAGACATTTCTTGCGCGAAGAGACCATTTAGGGATGGTATATGGCTATTTACGATGCGTGATCCGGGAAATGAAAGTTGGTCCACGAGCTTGACCACTCTTCCTTCATGCGGAAAACACATTACTCTAAAGAGTGAGGAGACGATGGCTCCCATGCAATATATATAGTCTCGTCCAAGGAGTAGGTTATAATCCAAGGGTCCTTGAACGACCATCACGTTCATTTGAACGGTCTTCCCTTTCAATGTTATGGGCACATTGGGGAGGATCCCTAAAGGTCGACTGGTTCCTTTATCAAAGCCTGATAGATTTCTCATTTCAGGCAAAAGCGCTGGCGAACCAAGTGCTTTCCAAGCAATAAAGGAAAGGATACTCACAGATGCCCCCTCATCAATGATAGTGCCAACCATTACCATTCTGTATATTTGAACGATAATTCTGAATGGTATGCTTGCTGGCAACCGGGGTCTGCCTAGTTGGTTCCAGTCGAAGGACACAACCAGGTTGCTTGGTGGTGGGACCAAATAGATGGCCGGGTATGACTCTGACGAAGTTCCTTCCTGCGATAAAGGAATGGGCAAATTGCCCCCTTGTTCGTCGGAGTCTGTGTTGATGAAGAGAATTTGGACGGTGTCGTCTTTATTCTCCTTTGTGATGGTATCATTCGAAGATAGAGCCTCTGAAGGCAAAACCGGGTCAACTGCCGCCTCAACCTTTTGACTTTCGTCAGGTATGGATTTAGACGGTTCATCTTCAATGATAGGTGCTTCGGCTGACCACCTGAGCGGGCCAGCCGGGTTCTCAACTGGTGAAGGACTTGGCAGGAGTTTTTGATATCCAGGAGGAAGTTGCACTGGTAAAACTGGGCGATCTTCCAAAACTCTTTTCGCCTCGTCTAAGAAGGGACAACGGTGGATGGCATGGTCGCCTTCACACAATTTGCAGGGAAATCTAGCTTTCCCTCTCTGTCCTGTGACTTCACTTTCACTAGTTGACGGTGAGCTGTCAACATGGCTATCAGAGGCTGACGCCACCGAATTGTGCAAACGGGGAGACCAGTCCCTTAGTATCCGAGGGATGCAGGGACAATCTCTGTGGAAGTGGTCTCCCTTGCATATGACACATGGCGATTTAGGCCTAGTCAGTGCGGTGTGTGGATTTTTGTCAGACGACACTTGTTTGCCCCCAGTCGCTTTTGGCTCCTTCTTCTTCTTCTCTTTCTTCTTCTTTTCCTTCTTCTCCTTAGGAACTTGGTTTTTTTATTTACCAGCTCTGTCAAGCGAAGAGGAAGGAGGAGAGGAAGAATTAGATGAAGTAGAAGGCTGGTGGGCAACTCTGGTCTGGTCTAACTGTTGATTCGACTGTTCAGGAATAGTGGTGTTCTGAACGACATTGGTCGAAAAGAGCCAGACCGGCAGGCCAATTGTCAGTCCTGGAAGCGACAATGTGGCCATATGGGGCGCACCAACATCTCCCCAAGAGGAGAAGGGACTAGGATTTCCACCAAGGGGAATTCCTTGGTTGGTGTGTTCCATTTTCTCAACGTAAAGATCAACGCAGGAATAGGGGTGATTGTTCCGTTTAAAATAAATTTTAACGACGCTTTAGACACAACTTGCTTTTTCAATTTTAAAGAGTCGAGAAAAAGCTAAAGATGACTCTAGTCTCCTTCGATGTTTTAACGAGCCCGAAGTGACAAATGCTCGGATGGACTTTTTCCGTTATAGAGTCTGAAAAAGGCCAAAAGGAACTGCTCTGGAGTTCTAGGTATAGGGTGTGCCAAACTTTTCGCAAAACCGCAGAATACTTTTTAGGGTACGGGCGGTCGATCTTCCTGAATGCTGTGTTCAGTGCATTGCGATCAGTAGGGCGGCCGACACGGCTTCCTAAGGATAAAGGTTTTATGCCTATAGGGGTCTCCCAATATATACGCGACGGTACGTGGGAGCACAATCCGTACTGGCGCTATCGTCCCTCAGGAGGAATCACCCACCATCAACGAGATCGACAGTCACCAGGATTTACGACGCCGGAACACGTCTCTAGCCTAGACCTCTATGTTGTGCGTTATGTTGCAAAGCGTTGTTAAGTTCATTCAATTTATTTTAGGTTGATCTTTTTAGAAGTTTGCCTTTTGAGGTTCACCACGAGATGTATGATACAAATTCCTAAATGCAGTCTAAAGATGATAAGCAAGCTTTATATCTTTTCAACTTTGAAAATCCTAGCTACAAAGGGAAAAGAAAGACACCATCTTTTCTCAAAGAGCAATCATCACACTCTGATGCACTTTTCCTAAATCAAACATGCAAACTATCAAGATGCAAATGCACAATGCAGGTGTTTGTTTTCCGCTTTCTTAGTGTTGATGCCTACAAAAGAAAGCTTTTTGTACAACTTTGAATTTGCTTTTAAATGACAAATACAAACAAGTTTACTTTTTCGAAATCAGAGAGGGTAGAAGAGATTACAACACTTAACGATTTCCGAAATGAATACTTGTTTTGACACTTTAAAAGAGACAAACTCAAACCAAAAGCAAAAGTAAATGTATAATCAACTGTAAACAGCCAATGAACTCTCTCCTAAGATCACAATCAACAGATCTGAATCAAGGGCTACAGGATGACTATTTCACTCTTGCAAAGGAAGACTGTAAATGACGCCACAAACACATAAAAACACTCACAGTCTTTTGTACAAAAGGAGGCAGAATTTAAGCAGAGAAAAGGAATTATCAGACTGGTACCTATGCTGGTTACATGCTGCAAAAAATCAGAGATCAAAACAAGGCAAAACAGAGCAGAGAACCCCAGCTGCACAAGGCCAAACTGGATCAGCGCAACCTCAACACAGGGGTTTTGACATTCAGTGCAGGTAGCCTTCACGGGACCTGCGTTGAAATGCAGAACCTCTTCACAGGGGTCGCGCTGAAGGAGAAACGAGAGTTTCTCACTGGGTTCTGGGTCACAGATTGCTGATTAATCTACAGTTTCAGGCCAAATCAAAGCAACAAGCAAGGTGCAATCAAAGGGATGCTTTGAGGGGGTACTAAGATCTATCACAAAGGATCATCAAATCATTTGTGAATCCATTGTTCAGATCATAGACAAATCCAGTGATTGGATCAAAGCAGCAGTTGTCTACTTTGCATCTGAGAATAGCAGATGCAGTTCGATTGTTGTTGTTGAGTCTATGAAACAAACAATGATAGAGACACAAATAAAATGACTAAACAAATCTCCCCAGCGGAGTCGCCAATTTGTTGTGGGGAAAACTACCTATGCAGGACGATCCTATCCACCTAAGGTGTGACAGTGCCTTAGCAACAAACAGAGACAGCTATTCTAGTATTCTTCCTTTATGAATTAAGAATGAAGAGAGATAGATGGACTAACCGGTGTCTTCCGTTTGTCCCTCGATCCGGTCTCTCTTCTCTTTTGAGGGTTCCCAGCTACTTGCCTTCTCGCTCGCCCAGCTTCAAGAGGTTTCTGCAAGATCACAAGAAGAGAACACTACACAAGACATGGATTCATATTCATAACTAGTTCAGGATTAGAAATAAACTAAACATACTAATGCAATCATACATCAAAGATACATCAGTATATAGGAGAAACCAAGATAGCTTTATTTATGAATAACAAGGTTCAGGAAGAGATACAACCCAGAGGGCTCCAATCTAGCATCTCCTTCCCAGCAAATGGAATTCCTATCTTCACCCCCTTCAAAGCATTAAGCACCCAATGATTCCAATCTCAAACCAACAGCAATTCTTTGCAATAACAAAATTCCAGCCTCTAGATCTCATGGAGGAGAGATCCATATATAGATGTTTGGAGAGAGGATGAGTCAGCTTGAGATCTGACTAGTGTCCTCTCCCTCTGTCAGTTCTTGATTCCACTTGGAGGTTCTTGCTTCCACTTGGAGATTGGGAACCTCTTACTCATCACCAGTCGAATTTACTGAGGCAAGTGTCATTGAGGAAGATTCTGGAAGCTTCCTGGGTCTTGACACCTCTTGGAATGAACTTGCCATTTGGCAATTCTCGCTCAACGCACCTTGGTAGTGCTTCTACCTGCGTTGCAGTGCAGGTAGCCAGTGTTGGCTTTGACATTCAGCACAGACAGCTAGTGGAGCCACTGAATTGATCCTGAATTGACTTGTTTTTGAGCAGTTTCTGGTGGAGAACTTCTGTGAATTGTTGTGGTTTGTTGGCCTTGTTCCTCTAGGGGTAGGAACAACATGTTTAGGGACTTTGGATCCCTTAGATTATGGACATTTCATGCTCAATGCTGTAAGGCACAAAAATGTCTATAACGCTATAGCTGGCTACCAAATCAGGACAATAGATTTTTATCTTACTAAGTAAAGAAATAAGGAAAAAGAAAATGTAATACAAAAAATGTGGAAACATATCTTTTTGGATTCATTCTTTTAAATTATACTCTGAAATGGATGGAATAATGAATGATTAAATGGTTAAAAAATAACCCTGTCGAGACTATGGACGTTTGCTGGCAGCAGTGGCTCTACCTATGACAAAGGAGTCAGTATACAAGCTAAGTTGGAGAAGTATTTTGTTTTATCATTATCAACCAAGTAAGACTTACTTAAAACTTAGGATGTATTTAATTTTGAGATGAGAAAGAAATAGCAAAAATAGTTTTCATTATATTCAGAATTTATGATTACCTAGTTATATTAGATTTTCTCTATCTATTAAAGTTTTCATATTAAGAAGTTAAAGTATTATATTATTTTCTTAGAGATAATTGTTTCTTCCAGTGAATCGCCAATTGTTGTGTTGTACAACAACCCCCCATTTCATAAAAACATTTACATAAGATCTTAATATGAAATGGGTCCCTTTAAAATAAACTTAGTTAGATGTGTGAATAAAATGGTATTTACCTCATCACAAGAAAAATCCTTACTAAAAAGCTCGATGTAAATCAATCATTTTATAAAGCCTTTTAAATAAAAAACAAAGTGTTCCTTTAAAAATATTATAAAACCTTTCAATATTGTGATAAACCGATCAGAGATTGCATATCGCAATATTAAAGGAAACATACACAAAAATAAAACCTCACCCAATTCTCCGATCCGAAAAGGTAATCGCAATCGGTAATCAGGGAAAACAAATGCCAAAGGTACAATAAAACAAAACCCCTCAATTCCTCCAATGCGATAAAGCAAATCACAATCGACAAATCAGTCGTGTCAATAATAAAGGGACATATGAAAAGGACTAATCAACTCCTCTTATGCGATAAAGCAAATCGAAAATCGGCAGAGTCACATGACAAAGGAATAAAGCTCAAACCAAATCCCGACTTCGATCTATTAATTGGGCACGCATCTCAAAAAGTAAATATACATTTAAAAAAAGTTTGAATGCATTATATTGTATCACCTTTCGGTAATCAGAGATATTTACAACAAGTGCTAAATCCCTTCCCTTTGACACTCCCGATCGTTGACTTGCGATTTATCGCCGATCAATGAAATCTAAAGCACGCTTGAAATAATCATTCGGCATATGAGCGACGTGGTGGGCATTTATGATGTTATTTACCACGATTGACAGTTTAAATAGTTATTCAATATTGCAGTTAAGGATAGATCTTTTAAAAGATTTTATCCGTGGTAATCCTTAACTATATTTTATTTATAATATGCCAATCGACGTAATTCTATTCATTGTCATATTGGCTTGCAGCAGCACTTTCTATGTATCACGGTTTGCAACTGTTTGTGTAGAATTCCTCCAAAACCAGAAATCCAAAGAAAATGGGGAAGAAATCAAAGAAGTCCACAGTCACTCCTGCAGCCAAGGAACCACAACCAAGAAAGAAAGGATTAATCTTAGATACGACATGTCTTGGTCTGGGAAACACTAGCTGGGAGAGCATTTATAATCTGATAGAAGCAGAGGAGCCCGAAGAATTATCAGAGAAAGCCATAGCCGACTCAACTAACAAATCATAAGGAACTCTTAAAGAATTGGCTTGTTCTTATCTTTACAAGATAGCAGCGCGAGCTAAAATCATGCCATATACTGATGTGGTAAGATGAGTTGTAGAGAAAATTCCAGCCTCGGGCAGAACCTTTTACACAGATGATGGGAGGATATTCGAGTCATTCCAGCCTGAAGATCTCGGGAAAATGTACCACTTACCTCAACCTGAGAAGCGATACAACAAGGCATTCCTAGAAGCATTTGCAAAGGAAAATGACTTAGATTCAGCTCTGATAAAGCAATATAGGCATTTCTCAGAAAAACACAAGCACGAGTCATCGGGTAAGTACTCTGTTGCCTCATTGGCTTCCCCTTATTGCTATGCATACAACAAGGCATTCCTAGAAGCGTTTGCAAAGGAAAATGACTCAGAGTCAGCTCCAATAAAGAAATGGAGGCATTTCCCAGAAAAGCACAAGCACAAGTCATCGGGTAAGTACTCTATTAACTCATTGGCTTCCCCTTATTGCTATGTTGGAGCTATGATGTGTAGGATGTGGGGAATACATGATTCTGCCAAATTCACTATAGAAATGGTCCCTCTAATGGAAGCTGCAATCAATGTTTATGTGATGGATTGGACAAATATTTTGTCTGATAAACTAGCCACAGTGATTTTAGAGTACAGAACAAATGCATGTAAAACTTCCCAGACCATTCCCCCTTTCTAATACAGTGCATAGATTATGGATACTATTTGTTTTAATTCTGAATATCCGGTACTCGGATGGAGATGGACTCCCCAAGACCCGAATCCAATCCATATTTACCACAAGCAGTTATGGAAGGCGCATTACAAAAATCACTTGTATAAAATTTGCAATGGTTTTATTCTCCCTGTATATTATTCTATTTTTAATAAGCCTGCCCCCAAGATATCCCAGGAGGCAGAAATTGACTTGACAGTAGTAGGTAGTTGGTTCAGGGAGGAGAAATTTACTTATATAAGGCTTTTTGGTAGCCTTACTAAACCCCATGTTCTCCCCTGTATGTGCCTGATAAATTGTTAGCTCGGGAATTGGCTTATCAAATAACAGTGGAAGGGACATCTAGAACCCTTAAGGATTCAAAGAAACACATGTGGCCAATCTTCCCTTTACAATGTGGCATTTTCACTCTACATGACTACAAGCACGCAGAGAAGGAGACAGAAAAGATGCTAATGCTAAATCTTGCCACAATTCCTAATAGGAAATATGATCCAAGACAAGTTGCTTATAATGTCACATCTCAAGCCAAACTTGCTAAATTTGATCATGAAGCGGATGACTTCGATGATCTATTTTCCTCAGCTGAATCATTATTTCAAGTTAAAGGATTGGCTAGAATCAAGTATCAAGATGAAGGGCTAGAAACGTTTAATAGGCTTAGAGACTAGAGGTTGCAAACTCTGCCTTTAGACCTATTAGCCACAACCCCTACAATTCAGCCATCCAGTCAAACTAAACTTACAGCTACTGATAAGACTCCTGTAGTGGAAAAGATATTTGAGAAAGAAAAAAGACCAGAGCAGGAACAGGAACAAGGAAAAGATGAACTCAATGATTCAGACATTCATATTGATCCCAAACTACTCAAAAAATGGCAACAGTTCAACTCAATCATAAGCAATACTGAGAGCCTACAGGGAGTTAACACACCTGAAGTAACAACTCGTCAAAAGACAGTAACTAATACAATTCCAATTGAAGGAACTAGCGGCCCACCCATGACTCAAAAGGATATAGAGATGATTCCAGAGAACCCATCCGATGAAATTGTTCTATATGTAGAAGAAATACCACCCTTGGATGTCTTCTACAACCCTAAGCATAGGGCTGTAATAAATAGACAATTGAAAAAGAGAAAACTTGATCAATCTTCTCTTTTTCTTGCACAGATGGAAATAACTAATGTGGTATGGAGAGAGGAAGTCAACCCTTCCGAATATCTTACTAAACTCTCTTAGTATGCTGGAGCATACACAGCAGCTACTATGGACAAGGCATCGAAAGTCAGCGATTTGCTTAAAGAAAAGGATCAAGCAATCGTTTCACTGGAGACACGGGTACATGAAAAGCAGTAGAAGATAGAGCAGTTAGAGCAGCAGTTAGCAGCACAAAAGCAGTCAAACGACCAATTAAACGAGCAATTGCTCAAAGAGAAATAGAGGATAGATCAACATGCAGTTCAAAAGAAAAAGGAACTATCTCAAGCATTGAACAAGCTAAAGACAATGAATGAACAGTTGAGCAGATCAAAAGATGAATAGATCGCTCAACTGTCACTGCAAATGGAAAGGTTCAAATAATTTCCTTAAGTGGAAGAATTCAAATCAGAGGCTTTCCAAATTACTAAAGCATTATATAATCAGTTGAGCTTGCTATGTAATAATATTTCCCGTGTTCCTCCCTTATGTGAAATTCCTCGTCTATGATTGATAAGTCGGTTGATGCAAGACAAAAATTGGAGCAAGTAGATGAAACATTAATAGAGTTTCTCTCTTGGCAAGAAACCAAGAAAGGACAAGCTGCAAATCTGCCCCAAATTCTGGAATCACACAAGGAAATCCTGTTCCTTGAGTGGCAATCTCAACTAATGAAAGCAAAAAGGGCAACATCGAGATGTAGATCGGCGACTAGTAATCTGGTTGAATTGATTAATAATACTCTTTATTTATCAAACTTAATTTTAGAATGTTCTCCAGGAAAACTGCCCTCGGTGAAAGCATTGGAGCAGACATGGAAACAGGAGCTAGAAAAGAGGGAGAGATTGATCGCGGGCATTTAAACTTTAACATGGGAAACCTTTTGGTTCTTCCTTGTTAAACCACATAGTCAAAGGACAGTGATGAAATGCCTTAACGATGTAATCGGTTACATGATTCCTGAAATTATTGATGCCACATATACTACCCAGCTACATTCGTGTATGAGTCATCCTCCAGAACTACAATCGATACTCGCCATATGCCAGCTCAAGCCAAAAGATAGTCAGCCGAAACAATGAACCATTCTTACCATCTACTAGCATGTCTATTTCGGGGAGATTTCTATATATTTGTGATTTGGTTATACCAGCTTGTTAGAGTCGGTCTGGTCATCCCTCCGTCAGAGATCAAAACTCTTTTTGCATTTCATTTTTAGGTGTCCCATCTCGCTCGATCAGTTGCATTCCGTTAGGAGCATGCCATAAATCTATCAGAAGGGCTTTTTTCATTCATCCCCCTCATGCTTTGCACTGCTGGCTCAGGTCTGTTCATCAAAATCAAGTCTTAAAAGTCATTTGCAGTCCTGTTTCAGTTTCTAGGTCATAACAGTCATTTTAGTCATTAGGTCTAGGGTTAGTCAATTTGGTCTTCAACAAAGTCTAATAAAGCTAGCAGGCCAGAGGGAGGTTCTTGATAAGTTGTTATTTCAAAGATTTTTATCGTCATATGCATGGATTATGACTTTTCTTCAAAACTCTGTTTGAAGACAAGTCGACATTTTGTTTTTTGTAATAATTTTCAAAATTTTTCAGTTCTTGAAATCTTCAGGCGCATCCCTGGTCTCCTTTGCCAAATTCCATGACAACTATCCCTGCAAAAAATTGCCAAGAATTTCATCATTTCAACCAAAAAAATCAAGAAGGAAACTAAAAGACAGAAGTGTATTAATTGTGAAAAAGTGCCAATTCCAAAACATTACAAAATGGGTTTTGAAGAACCAAAAATCAAATCAATGTCTTTATAAAGCTTTTTCCATGAAGACCAAAGTCATTTTGCATGCCAAGGTCAAAGAAAATCATTTAAAAATTGAATTGGGTGAGCAAGTGCGTGTTTTAGGGTGAAACTGCACGCAACCAGTCGGCGCGGTGCACAGAACAGGTGGCGCGGCGCACTGGAAGCGCGCAGTGCACTGGGAGAAATTGACCAGTGTTATTCTGAACGGGCGCAGTGCACTGGGTTCTTGGCATGACGCATATAGTCCACAGCCCGATATTGCTTGAAATTTGTCTAGGTTGCTCATTCCTTGCATGAATTTACCAGGTAGGGCCTTCTTCTTGATGTTGCATCAAATTTTGTGATAAGTGTTGGTGGTTTATGGGTGATAACAGTTGAAACAAAATCCAAAACCTACATCTAAAGTTCCTTCAAAGGAAGATTGTTGTGGGTTCTTAAATCTTTGATTTAGCCGCGCGGCGCACTGGGTTCTTGGCGCGGCGCATACAGTCCACAGCCCGATATTGCTTGAAATTTGTCCAAGTTGCTCAATCCTTGCATGAATTTACCAGGTAAGGCCTTCTTCTTGATGTTGCATCAAATTTTGTGATAAGTGTTGGTGGTTTATGGGTGATAACGGTTTAAACAAAATCCAAACCCTACATCTAAAGTGCCTTCAAAGGAAGATTGTTGTGGCTTCTTAAATCTTTGATTTGTCACCAAGGACTCTCCTCCTTCTCCATTTCTCCCTTGTTTCATCATTTCCTACCCTCCCACTAAGCTCATCAATCCTACATCTTCTTTCCTACATTCAAATCCCAAAACCCAAAACCCTAGCCCTTATAAAAATCTCCCAACCCTATACAACAATCCCAAACCCTAAACCCTATTCCCATACATAAAATTCCCCTCCTCTCCCTAATAAAATTTATTTCAATATTCCCTAATCCCCTACTATTTTCCCCTTCCTAACAATCCCTGTTTCATTTGTTTTTCCCTTTGATGGCAAACTTTGCACTCTAAAGAGCAGTCCAAGCACAGCTCATATACAGCAGCATCTTTTCTTCAAGGTATTTTGTACAGCAGTCATGGCATCTGAGCATTCATCGGAATATGAAGTGGAAACCCAAAGTGACTCACCCTTGGAAGAACAAGCACCCCGGAGGCCTCATAAAGGTGGGGGACATGTTAGGGAAGAACCGACCACCCTTACAAAATTGTAGACCTGCCCTCTTGCTATGCAGTGTTTTCAGCATCAGTCATGCTATGAGTTTTGTCAAAAGGTGGCTAGTGTCCAATTTCATCATGAGATAGCTCGTATGTTCGCGCTACACTTACATGGAGATCAATCTACCTTAGCCGGTGTCACCTTCAAGCTTACACCAGAATCTGTCTCATTAGCAACCGGTATACCGAACATTGGTGAACCATGGCACAAGAAACAGAAGATTGACCAGCAGCATTATGAGCCATACATTAAAACCAGTTTCTTCAGGCAGCTCAAGGGAGTGTCCTCATTCCGATATCTGAAAGATGAATATGCTCCACTAATGAGATTGATCATGAAATATTTCAGCTGTGAGGGACGGTTCTCTCATCTTTATGCTTATCACATCAGGTTGCTCATGCATTTTACCAGGGTACATATGATGAACATTCCGTATTTCATTTGCCAGAACATAGAGAGGATGACCACCTTTATATAGCATAAAAACCCTCAGCAGCAACTTAACAGTGTCTATCATTTTGCTCTTATTAAGATTTTGGTGGTTCATCAACTTGGATTGCAGGGCATCACTTGGGATGATTTCATCTCTCGTGACTTCTTTAGAGATTCACGGGGATTATCAAAGGTCAAGCATGAAGGTGGACCTTCTCATCAGTATGAGCACCATGAGACCACTAGTGTGCCGGTATTCATCACATATCAGAGAGGCACCAGAAATTTGTTTGCAGCGGTAAAGCGAGTGTTATCTCCACCCGGGGTGGAAGGGGCCTCTCTTCCTCCATCAACATCATAGGTACAGGACAAAGGAAAGAGGCCAATGCAGGATGAGGGGCCTTCAGGTGAGCCTTCAGGTGAAAGAGAGACTAATTTCACTCTCATTCATGATGATGATACAGATACGGGTCCACAAAGCGCCAAACTTAGAGAGATCATCAAGGAGCAACAAACAGAGATCGAAGCCTTATCCCTTGACTTGGAGAGAGATAAGTGGACCATGAAGTACTTGGAGTATAGGAACAAACAGCTTGAGGATCAACAAGCAATCATGGAGCTACAAAACATTCGTGAGCATCGCCAAGCTGCACAAAGGAGAAGAGTTGAGCTCACGTCATTGGAGCAAGAGATTAATGAGGATCGGGAGGCCAATCTCGAGAGAGTTAACATGTACTTAGAGAGGCTGTTGGACAAGGTTGAAAAATACCATGCATTGTTGAGACACATGGCTTTCCACTACATGGCATGAAACAAGGTGTGCAAGGCCCGACTCAGGAATCTGAAGGCGAAATTGATGATGGCAATAAAGAAGCAAAAGAGGAAAAGGGAGCTCGATCGTCTTCAGATATTGGCTGAGGCATCTTTATACCAACATAAAACCTAATGAAAAAGCTCCAACCCGAATTTCAAGAAATTTGGGGCATTTTTGGTATTTTTGTAAATTTTTGTGCAAAAACAGGTTTTTTCTCCCTGTGCGCCGCGCCATGTGGCGCGCGCTTATGATAGGAGGCTCCAAATGCAAAAAACTTTATATTTTTGGATTTTTCATGAAAAATCATGACTGTTGGTGCATGGCCAAGAAGTTTGGGCAAGTTTTGAGTCCTCAGGAGGTCAAAAACACCCTAAAAATGACCTCTCTGCCCTAATTTCACACACAAGAAGCAGTCTTGGGATATTGAGGTTTTGGAGGGGAAAATGGGCACCAAATTCAGAAATTCCACTTGGGTTGGAAAGTAGACAGGCAGGACTTTCCAACAAGCACACTTGGGCTCATTTGGACTTCAGTAATTGTCTCAAAATCAGCATTAAGGTGGCGCGATGCATACAGAAATTGGCGCGGCGCACAGAGGTTTTTTACCCAAGTTTTCACCTTCCAGCTCAGAAATTCGGCCAGCTGAAGTAGTTTTGCTTTGTGATGTTATTTCTTATCTATCTTGATGTAATTGGCTAAACATGATGTAATTTTGGCACTTATTTACTTGTTCTAGAGGATTCATTCACCAAAAAGTGAAAATTTAATGAATGAATCAGTTTCCTACCTTATAGAGGCAAGTTGTTTTGATTGCCTAGATTTTAGTGCTTTGTTTAGAATTGGTTGAAACAGCTCCTAGAATGATGAGCTCGACCCCTAGAGGCAAGGGAATGGGTTGAGTTAGTCTATATCATGTAATTCCTAAGTCATTTTCAGGGTTGGACACTTGGGATTGCTTTGGCATATCATTGTACATTCTATCTCTGCATTTTTGGCTAAGTAAAGACCAGGGTTTTGCAGCATTGTTTGGGATCCATGTGGCTTTATGTTTTGATGGTGTGCTTCTCTGAGTAATTGTAAGTTCATTAGTGTTATGTGTATCATTTTCCTGCTTCTTCTTCTAAATTTGAACGAATGAGTGATTAAGGTAGAATCCATAACTATTATGCTCTGCCTTTGAATTTGTTTAAATTTCCATGTTTTCATCTGTTTAAGGAGAATTATTGAGACTTTCTTGCTCTCCTTAGCTCCTCACGGGTCTGATCTAATCATCTCACTCACTTTAAAGCATAAAAACAATTTCTTTCCTTGCCCCAATCAGAACTTTGCAGAAACTGTGCCTCATCCCCGAGCCTTATTTGCCTTTCCTTGTTTTCAACACAAAATCCCCAAAAACTCAAATCAAATCCCTTGTACTTCATACCTAGCCTAAAATTAGCTTGTATTTCAGTCATCTCGAGCCCTGACGATTACCTTTTTCCGAGATTGACCAGGAGAGAGCCCTCTCCTGTCCTCGTAGGGCTAGCTACGAGGCTAAGTGTGGTTTGATGTGGACCTAGAACCTTGTCTTTTCAGCCTGAGGCAAATCTAGGCTCTAACACAGCTCACGACATTTTTATTTCATAGTTAGTTAGTTTAGATAGTATTTATAGACCCTTTCATGTTTTTAGAAGGGGTCGTAAAATTTTGTATTAAGACTTGGATTGGAATTTTCATTATTATGCTTCCGATATATATATATATATATTTTTATGAAACTGGACCTGAATTCTGAGTTTTAATGAAGAGTACTTTTTTCTTATATGCACTACTGCTTCCTATAAAAGTATTTCCAAGTTAGAAAGCCAGATCCAAATGCAATTCATATTGGAGGGGATTTAAACACATATGGTACTATTATCTATTTTTTGCTTCATTCTTTTATGTGAACTATCATTCATTCATTTTTCTATTATTGATGTATGTATAAGCTCTTACTGCAATCTCTTTTACTTATCACTATTGAATGTTCAAGAGTTGTTATTTTTAATCTGTATATGTGTCAATGATATATAAAGATCAGTGCAATAATGATTTAATTATTACTTTGTTCAACTACTTGAACAAATTAATTATCATATAAACGAATATTTTTGTTTAAAAGTAGAGTCATCTACATGCCTACTTTTCAATAAGAACCATTAAGAATTGCACTAAGACAGAGACTTCCCAAGATAGGTTAGTTAATTACATTATTACATTTTAGAATAAATCTTTCACCATTTTCCATTAGATATAAGTAAATCAAACACTTATCCATTCCATTCATAAATCATTGGGAAACTGGTCCCATTATCCCTAATGGGAGCCACCACACCAAACGGAAAAGGAGTTTCCTTTAAGGTCCGAACCGAGTGGTTTTCCCCGATGTTGATGCAGCGATTTTCAAGGCATCAATAGGCTCTTTCCAAATTTTTCTTCTTCTGCCAAATGTTCATTCTTTTCTATATTACAATCTTTATACTCAGTTTCATCTTTCTCATCCAATTGATCTTCAACATGGGTTACCACTCCATTGAGCAGTTTATCTATGAGTTTTTTTTCCTACAACATTTGTAACCAACTTTCTCTTGAAAGTTGTTCATTATCATATCTCACTTTAAGTTCTTCAATTCCTTCACTCTTTTTCTGTAACTTTTTCTATAATTTATTTTAGTGACTCTTCATACAACTTGCTCCCTTCGCACTATAATTCATCTCTAGAATATTCCAAAATACTTAAATGTTCGAATTTCTAAATCTACCAAACCAAACAATCCTTCCATTTTTATTTCCCAAAGGTTAAAATTTTTACCTGAGAAAGATGGCAAAACTCACATTAATCCTTTCAACATTGCGCCAGTTTCGTCCAAATATATATTTAGATTTATGCCTTCATTAAACTATTTATGCCTTCATTAGACATGAGTTCTATGGCTAGAAACATTTCATAGCATTCTCCAGCCTCTGCCCTTTGATTCTTTTTCCTTAAATGTTTCAGCTCTCTCTGGAACCGTTTAAGTTTCCTTTGTTGTCCTGTCCTCTACTAATGAGAATGATTGCATGCCATTACCCAACTCTAGTGCTGCTCTTTCTAGCCATCACTTCTCATCATAACAACAAACCATTCACCACAAAAACATTTGTGGAAAACAAACAAATAGACGCAGGCTCCATGCACTCAATCTCTGATGGCCAGTGACACTGGTCCTATAGAGGCTCCACACATAGGTGACCACGCACGTCCACACTGCTACATGTAGCTCCAACTTCTCGTAGTCACTAACTCACAAATCACTATACTAGATCAGCTTTGGCATGCCTCCTCTGTTCCAAGATCACTACACTAGACAACACATTGATTACAACTGCACCACTGCAATGACCAGACAACATCACAATTGATTTCATGCCCTTTGATCTCGCACTTGACACATAGCTCCAGGCCAACAAAATCCTTTCACAGATCTGACCAATCTTCGACATGTTCTCAACCAAAAATATCACAACAATCAATTTAGCTTTTGAGGCAACATCTCTGTGCAAGATTCAGGATGACTTTCTGATCTGGTTCAATCTCAGTGGTTATTAAACAAACCAGGGAAGTAGGGAACGCTACAGGCCCAAATTTAACTCCTTTAGAGGCTCCACACAATTGATATGACATCAATTTTGTGCACCAAATACCGTCGCACAGCTCCAATGAGGCCGATCCATACACAGATAGTAGTTGTTTACTGTGTTACATGATGGCTCTATGCTATGTATCATTCACGATTTCATCTTCGATTGTTGATCCCAGAATATTTTTCAATCAGATGGATATGGGCAGGGTCAAATAAATAGATGGACATGCGCGCTATTAATTATTTGACCAAGTTCATGTTCGTCTAATCGCCAAATATTCGAGGAATCAGTAAATGATATAAACTCAGGGTTTCATCTCAATCCACACATATCTACAACTTTTAAGGATCAAAAAATGCTCTCCAATATGTCTCTGATTCTCATAACTCTTAGCTTCACATCCTAGCTAATTATCACAATTGTTGGACTGCTGCAACTCCACGCTCCTTCACACTCAACATTGAGAATGGCACATTTAAAATTCCAATGTGGGATGAAGACACCAAGAGTAGAGATCATTCCCTTGGCATAGTTTTCTTTGACCTTTCGAATCTTTCGATGCGTGTGGATCCCCACAACCCTTTGGAAAGTCATTGGTATAAAAAATCGTCTCTTCTAGGTTGGCATACTCCTCTCTGTAATGGCCTCAACAACGCCCACTACTCCCTTTCTACCATCACATCTGCTCCACCTCCAATAATTTCTATGATGCCTACTTTCCTTCTAGGTAATGTGTCGAACAATCATCTTCTGGTAGCATTGAAATCATCATACATAATTTGTGATTTCTCAAATGCAGCCACACTTCAAAACACGAAATGATGTCTCTTTCTTGAGTGAGCGTCTTTTCTCTAGGTCAACAACATCTCCAACAAATATCAACGATTCCTTAGATCCCTCTTCACAAATCCGCAGCCACTAAATGCAATGATGGCTTTCTCTAGCACGATGACATTAATTTATGATTGAAAAAAACTAGAAAAATAATGACGTTCATACAACAATGCTTATCCTTTGACACGGTAGCTCATTTTACTATATGACTCTGTGTCTATACAATGTTCTCACACTTCAACTCCACATTGAAAAAATCTGTTTACACAGTGTGAAACTTACCAAATGAACATAATTCACGCCTCTCTAACACCACAAAGCCAGAGTTTCCTCTGCTACTGGGTATTTCCATCAGTAGCAAAAACAAGATCTATCTCTATGCTCTTCCACACTCAGCAGGCTTCGCATAGTCCACTGGCTCATAAATGGCCACAACTGTGAGTTAGACATAATAAGTTATCACCCACAGGAAACTAGACAAGACGATTTCAATGCTCCTCCACTTCAACAGATGTGGCACTCTTGGACAAGTAGCAGGTTCAACAACACCTCTACGCAATGCTCAATCCACAACAATGCCTAATTAACAGTTAGTCACACCAACTTTGGGCAAGCAACTATCATTCGCAGCTTAAGTCACTGTCTCCTCTGACGAGGATCTCTTTTCATTCATGTAGCTCCACGTTCATTGCAAGAAAAAAAAAACTCGACAATAGTCTCCATAGGCAACTCCCCAGTAAGATTTTGCTTGGCCTTCAAAATCCCTCCTGCACGGACAAGAACAACTCTTCCACTTTAGTTCTACGACTCTCAACAAATCTCAACGCCAAAAATTGAAACAAATTTCCTTTGCGAATGTTGGACATATGATCCTCTATGGGTTGGTGTGGAATGTGAACAACCACCAAAGTCCAAGAGACCACTTGGAATATGAATCCAAGGGTCACACCATGTACTATAAATGCATATCATTTCAATAATATATTCAATAAAATGCTTATACTTCAAATATGTTGTTTACATTCCATGTGAGTTTAACATGGTATCAGAGCATCAGGTTTGCAGATTCCCAGTTTAGCTTGAACTATTCCTTAAATGAGCGTTGGTTTAAACTTTCTGTGCTCTAGCTATCTTAGGAGGCTCCTGACAATCGCTGCAGTTCTCGACCTAGCACTCTGCATTTTACCAAATATGCATCTGTTAGCTTGCATGCAGTCCAGAAATTAGTCAGAAATCCATGGCATATCACTCAGCCGATCCACATTGGTCTGCACGTTGTTGCATTAAAATGATACCAAGTACAGTAACTGTATTATGTTGAACATATTACAACTCGGCTCGGTTGAACATATTAGGTTGAATCTCACTCCCTATTTTTATATAACATATATTACTATGTGACCTGATATATCACCCCCATCCATAGTGCGGTGCATTTTTTAATATAACTGTGGTTGCTCTCACTTCTAGTTTTTATATTGCATTTAGTACCACCACATACCTCAGTCACCCATATCTCTGGCATACCTCTTCCCCTATTACGTTATTCAACTCCACGCTGAATAATTTGTTGCCATACCATGCCTCTTGTCATGCTGCCTCCATATCATTTTTAATATATATATTTTTGTGTGGTACCATGCTCGGTTTGGTGATACGCTACCATACCAACCATCCCAACCCCACTCCATACTCCACGTTGCATTTTTTATAACTGTGGTATTAACACCTCCATACCACTATGTTCTAAATGCTCTATTGCATATACCTCCTTAAACTATATCTCTATTATGTGTAACGTATGACATTGGAGGGTATGCGATAGTTACATATACCACACACCGCTCCCACATACTCCTACAACACACCACGATGGTATATAACACTGGTGTTGAAGTGGGTCAGAATATTGAAAGGATTTAAACCTTGACCCTATGAATTCATTTTTGCATTAACTGTCGAGGCATATTTGTCTCAGTTCAATAATCATTGCCTTCATTTCTATTTAGCAATAAAACATGAGAGGAGACCTGGTTAATGGAGTATATTATTCACCCATTTGAGATATTTTGTTGAGCCAATGCTTTGATGTCTGCCGACACAATCCACAAAAACAGTCCCATTCTAGTTTACTGAAGTTCAAGCATGTTCTTAACTGTGCAACCCAACTACCAGTATTTTGTGGAGAGACCTTCCCAGCAAACCAAATCCAAAACACGAGGTGGGCTCTACGTACGTACATCTCAGTGACCCAACAGGTTGACAAAACAATTTAAGTCCCATTACTTATCTGTTGAAATGTGGAGTTCAATTGAAAAGGCTCTCGGCTAGATCTTACTCATCTCCCATATAAAATAATCCCAAACTGATTCATCATTCTTCTTGAGAGGGAGAACTATTACAATTGCGTAGAGTGGAATAGAGTAGAGTAGAATAGTAGTGACAAAACAAGAAGCGCAGAATTTCAAATTTTGGATTGGAAATGGACGATAATGGGGTGGATTTGGGAGAAAATGGTATTGAATTTGAGAAATTGATGAATACTTTTCTGATGTAAGGTATATGTTGGAGCTAAGTGCATTGGAATATTAAGTGTGTCAATATTGAATGCCAATATGAGCTATGTTCCTTTGAAGGCCATTGTTTATTTTTATATGTGTGGTATGTATTGTATACACCTTTTTAACTAATTTTTAAGGTCGATACATGTTTTATGGCAGGCATACATAAGTGTTGTAGCAGCTACAACCACTATCCAAAATTTTTCCTTAGCTTTGTTTTGGAGCCTCCCTACCAACCATCCTCAGCAGCATGTCTTTCACTGTCAAGTACATGAGCTTTAATGGTTTTCAAGTAGCATGACAGCCTGTGCATGATAGCTTGTTTCACTCCCCTCACAAGCTACTACTCTGGACTTGGTCCAACTATTGGTTGAGAAACTCCCTCAAGAAATTGTGAAATTCTTGAGGGGAACCAGTCTTCCCTCTAGAAAGTGTGCAAATCTGACTGGCAACCTGTTGGGCTCTGAAATTGCACAATCTCATCAGTCAACCTTCCCAGAGAAAACTAGGCAATCCAACCTAGTAGGACTTCTCAACCTATAAATTGCGCAATTCTAGGCAACAGTCAGCTGCTTAGCTTAGAAATTACGCAATCCCTTTGGGCAACCAGCCCAGATCCCTCCCAGAAATGCATAAATTTCTCCCTCAGGCACGCAGGGTGTTGCATGTACCATCGGGTTGGCAGGTTCCACTTGGGACTGAGAAAACTTGACTTGCATGCATGAGCTGCTTTTTCTCGAAATAGCAAAAAGAAACATGTAGAAAGCATCCCTAGATTTTAGGGAGCTATTTTTAGCAGTTTGAGGTTACATGCAAAGATCGTTTTAGAATCTTTCCTCCAAGTGTCATTTTTTCCTAGATTTGTGACATGCACATCATGAGCCTCAAAATTATTTTTTCAACGCTTCAGAGCTAACTTCTTCACATCGATCTTGGAGATCTGACATCCCACAACACATTGAGGAGTCTTTGACACATCCAACTCGGCTATTTTCGGGTAAGGCCGCTTAACTTGTCTTTTGCAGCATTTTTGTCACCTTTTTTTGTTTTTTCTTGTGTGAGTCTTGTCTGCTTGATTTATGTAACGCTTGCTATCATTTTCATGCATATCAGCTTGTACTAGCACCATTTCATTTTTCGTTAGCATCCCACTGCATTCGCATACATGACACTGTTTTGCATGAACAGTCGATGATTCGACGACTCACTTCACACACATGCATGTTGTTCCATTTTCTGAATCTTGCATTCATTGTTTTCATGCACGATCATTCACTCCTACTTACACTCAGTATTGCCATGCATTCACATCCACATTTTCTTTCAGGGTCCCGTCGGCGAGTCTAGGCAGCCTTGGCCCAAACTCTGCCTTACCAAGACATCATTACGCAATCCTGAAAGGGAAGGCTCTGCCTTCCTCTCAAAAAATGCACATTTATGCCCAGTGGCTATCCTCCAGTCTTGCATTGCACAATTATGAGAGGCAATGTAATGGCAGAAGTGTCCTCAGACACGTAATTTTATTAATCAGAAAAAATAATTACATAATTTTGATTTTGCAAGAGTTTACATCCGAACATCCAAACACTCTTGCAATGAGCTATTTATAAGCTCCATGTCCTAACTACCTCTAATTATGGATCACTTATTAAATAACAAGTGTCCATTTACAATAAATGCTATTCAAACCAACTAGCTAACAAAACTCCTAAAATAGAGCCTAAGATAAGACACATTTGGAGAGTCATATCTAGTTACAACAATATACTAATTCTAAATAATTAAAAATTCTAGAATAATAATTATTAATTTAATATCTTAAATTAATAATTATTTTATTCTAACCTATGATAAGATTATATTTTTGGATTATCTAACATTCCCCCCTATGATCCAAAGATACATTACAACAGATACCAAGTTCATCCCTGAACTTAGTAAATTTTATTCTACCAAGCGGTTTCGTGAAAATGTCAGAGATCTGATCTTTGGAAGGACAATAAAATGGCTTGAGGACATCTTTGGCAATGAGAGATCTGATATGATGATACTTGGTTTCCACATTCTTTGTCTTTGAATGAAAAACCAGGTTCTTGGCAAGTTTGATGGCTGACTGGCTGTCAATGAATAATGATGTAGCTTTTGTCTAAGAAATGCCCAGGTCCTGCAAAATTCTGCGCAACCAAACAATTTCACATGCTGCTTCCCATGTTGAAATGTACTCTGCTTCTCCTGAAGAAGTGGCCATTGTAGCTTGTTTCTTACAACTCCAAGATATTGTTGCTGACCCCATGTTCATTAAATAACCTGATGTTGATGCTTGATCATCAATACTTCCAGAAAAGTCGGCATCGGAATATCCACCAAGTACAAAATTTTTAGTCTTTGTGTAAATAAGACCAAAACCTTTTGTTCCTTGGATATATTGAAGAAGTCTTTTGGCCACATTCTAGTGGTTGTCTCATGGTTCCTGCATAAAACGTGAAATAATACTGACTGCCTAAGATAGATCAAGATGAGTATTTGTCAAATAAATCAAGCTGCCAGTCAACTGTCTGTAAGTTGTACTGTCCACCTTTCCCCCCCTTCAAGTTTTGCTCCATGGGAGTGAGAACAGGCTTGCAATCCTGCATGCCAAATCGCTGAAGAACCTCTGCTGCATACTTACTCTGAGAAATGAAAATATGATGTGGACGTTGGAAGACTTCAACTCCAAGATAGTAGTGAAGTAATCCCAAATCTGTCATCTTAAAACCTGCATGTAACTCCTTTTTCACCTGTGCAATATGATCATCATGGTTGCCAGTAACGATCAAATCATCTACATACATAACAAGAATTACCAGATATTTTCCCTGTTGTCGCACATATAAAGTATCATCAGATTCACTTCGTTGAAAACCAACTTTCTTAAGGTATACATCCATCTTTGCATACCAAGCTCGAGGAACTTTTTTTAATCCATATAAAGCCTTGATCAATTTGCAGACTTTATGTTCTTGTCCTTCAATTTCAAAACCTAGCGGTTGGGTCATATACACTTCCTCCTGTAAATCCCTGTTGAGAAAAGCACTTTTCACATCCATTTGATGAACTTTCCATCCTTTCTTAGTGGCCAATGCAAGTGTTAACCGGATGGTGTTGCATTTAGCTGTAGGAGCAAAAATTTCCTCATAATCAATGCCTTCCTGCTGCGCAAAACCTTTTGCGACAAGTCGTGCTTTATACTTTTCAAGTTCTCCCTTTTGATTATACTTACTTTGTAAACCCATTTTCATCGTATGAGTTTAACATTTGATGGACAATCAACAAGTTTCCAAGTGTTGCTATCAATCACTGCTTGATATTCTTCAACCATAGCCTGTTTCCATTCTTTATGTTTTACTGCTTCTTTGTATGTGGAAGGTTCATTAAAATCATTTGCTATTAAGGAAAAATTGCCTTCACTTATATGTGCCCTTTTGGTGCCTGTTTTATTCTGCTCATCAGGCTTTACATCTTTCAAAAGTTGAACTGCTCATTTCGGTAGTTGGTGCTCACTTGTTTGCACTTTTGTAAAATCTCCATCATTGTAAAGAGGATTAATATAAACTGGTGTTCTTCGTTCAGGTGAAGAGTGTGGAGAATCACTGTTAGAAGAACTGCTGCTGCTTGGAGATGCGGATGAACTACTAGAAGACCCAGATGATGTTGTTGATGTAGATGGACTAGATGACGCATCTTCAGAGGAAGGAAAATCAAGTTCATACCAATTTGGTGAAGTTGGTTGACTTTGTATTTTTCCATTTCTTTTACTTCCCTTAGTTTCTAACTTGTGAAGAAGATTTTCAATTTCTTCAACACTCTTACTCTCAGTTTCATCAAAAATGACATCCCTGCTCACAATGAATTTTCCATTGGTCAAAAGACGATACCCTTTCTTCTCATCAGAATAGCCAATCATTGTGCATTTTAAACTTCTTGAGTCCAGCTTAGTTCATTTTTCTTTCGGAACTAAGGCATAACATACTAACCCAAACACTCTAAGATGTTTAACTCGAGGTTTGAAACCAAACCAAGCTTCATAAGGTGTGATTCCGTCTAAAGAAGCAGTTGGAGATCCGTTTCTTAAGTAGACAGTTGTATGTATTGCTTCTGCCCAATATGTTGGACTTAACCTCTTGAAAGTTAACATGGATCTCGCCATTCCTAACAAGGTATGATTCATTCTTTCGACTACTCCATTTTGTTGTGGAGTGTAAACATTAGTAAGATGTCGTCTTATGCCATTTTCACTACAATAAGTTTTGAACTCATTTGAAGTGAATTCTCCCCCATTATATTTCCTGAGAGTACCTATATTTTCTTGGACTTCATTTTCAACAAGTTGGCGAAAAATTTTAAACTTATCAAATGCTTTTGACTTGTTCTTCAAGAAGTAAACCCAAGTCATTCTACTGAAATCATCAATGAATAGTAAGAAATATTTGCAACCACCAAATGAAGTTTGTAGTGGACCACAAACATCACTGTGAATTAGTTGTAGTCGCCTGTTTGCACACCATGAACTTGTTGGAAAACTTTCTCAACTTTGTTTGCCATAAATGCAAGCTTCACATTTTGCCTTTTCCCTTTTGAAAGTGGGAATTCCTTTAACCATTCCTTGTTTCTGCAATTGAGAAAGACTCTCAAAATTTAAATGTCCATAACTTACATGCCATAGTCTTACAGGTGAAATACCTGTAGTCACTACCCCTACAAAATTAGAATGCCTTGGAATAACTATCCCTTTCATCTGTAACAGTTTTCCATCTTCATAACCTGTCATGATTGTTTTCAAGTTCTGTTTGACTGAATTAATCTTGACTAAACCATCTTCCATAATCACCTGATGTCCTCCTTGTTGAATCGTGACTAAAGAGAGCAAATTTTTCTTAAATGTTGGTACATACCATACATTGGAAATCACTTTTTCTCCAATGCCAAGGAGAAAAACTTTAACTGCTCCTTTTCCATAAGGAGTATGTTTTGTATCATTAGCAAGAAAAATGGAATTAAGTTGGCAACCTTGAAAATTTCAGAAAAAATCACGTCGACAAGTCATGTGCTGAGTGTTATAGACATTTTTGGGCACTACAACCCCAAGCATGAAATGTCCATAAACCAAGGGCTCCTAAGTCCCTAAAAGTGTTGTTCTAACCCCTGAAGGAACAAGGTCAACTGATTACAACTTCTCCCAGAAGTTCTCCATGAAAAATTGCTCAGAATTGGTCAAAACAGGATCATTTCAGCTGCTTCACAAGCCAAGTGCATTGCATCTCACCTAAATACATTGTGTGGGTGTGTTGCATTTCAAAAATCCCTTCTATGGGGTGCGATGGGCGAGAAATGAAAAATGGCAGTGTCATTCCGCAAGGTGAAGAGGCAATGGAAGCTTCCAGAAACTTCTCCTGTGACACTTGCCTCTCTGAATTCGACCAAGGATGAGTAAGATATCATCAATCTCCAAGTGGAAGCAAGAACTATCAGAGGGAAGACAATAATCAAATCACAAGTTGACTCATCTCCCTTACAGATATCTATATATGGATCCCTCATCCCAAAGATCCAGGGGCTGGAATTTTGCATATTGTAAGGAATTGTTGTTGGTTTCTTGAGACAAACATCAGATTGTTGGGTGATCTAAGCTTTGTATGAGGTGAAGAGGGGCTTCCTTGCTGAGAGGATGATGCTGGGTCAGAACAACTGGTTGTAACTCCCCTTGGCTCTTTCTTGTTTATCAATAAAAGCTATTCAAGTTTTCCTCCATACTCTTGTGTAATTTATGCTTGCTGCATTTGTATGGCCAATTTACATCTGATCCTATATTGTTTATGATTATAGATACATGTTCTTGTATAGTGATATGCTACTATGATCTTACAGGTACTTTGTGAAGCTTGGCATGCAAGGGAACAAGTAGCGAAAGACTATCAAGAAAGAGAGGAATCGAACCAAGAGATTAGCACAAGATAGAGGTTGGTCTTCTTTGTTCTTCTCTATCTATACTTCATAAAGGAAAAACGAAAGTAGCTTTACTTTGTTTGTTTCTAAGGCAGCTATCACACCTTAGTGGGATAAGTAGTTCTGAGTAGACACTTTTCCTTGTAACAAAATGGTGACTCGCATCGACATAGCGGATGGCGATTGGGCCAAATATTCCACTATTGATAAACAAGAAAGAGCCAAGGGGAGTTACAAATCAAACTCATGTGTTCATGCAGATGTTGGTCCCGTTCGGCCAGTAGTACGCCTGAGAGTGCCAGCTGCCGCCCCAGCAGGAGAGGCTGTTGGAAGGGCTATCCTTCGCGACCTCGATGTGGCCAAGACTCTCACAGCATTACAGGAGCAGGTTGAGGGCCTCACTCTTGGTATTCCAGATGTGAGGACTGACAAGCTGCCCTTGAGGTTGCAGGGGCATACTACTGGTGTGCCAAGACGATGGACTCGGCTCTTACGCATGATCGCACAGGCTGTGACTTGCTATCACGAGCATCATTAGACTAGGGTGCCCCCTAGTGTTTTGAGTTTTTGGTCATTCGACCAGTTTTGTCTTGGTTACAGAACATTATGTGTAAACCATAAACAGTTATATATATATTTTTTATTTTCGGAGTTTTATTTCGGTTAAGTTACATGATCCAAATGCAAATATTGATGGTATGCTTCTTTTTATAAACGTTTCAAATGTCTATCTAACACATAATTTGCCAATGAGTCAGTTAATGTGTTTAAGTTTCTGGAAATATGCTGATATTGAATAAAATCAAATTGTCTTTCCAAAATCTTAACCCTTAGGAACATGCGATAAATAGCTGGATTTCGGACAGAGTAGATACTAGTGAGTTGTAGTATGACAAGTTGTGAGTCTAGCCTAACAATTAGTCGGTGTATACCATGTGTGATGGCATCAGAGAGAAGTTCTATCAACGCGCTATATTCAGCGATGTTATTCGTTGATCGACCAATACATACCCCTCTGAAACTTACTAACTCGTCACTTGATCAAAAATGGCCCAGGCCACGGAAGATAGGTTTCGCGAACTACGACTCGCTCCGTCGGCATATCCAACACATGACTCCAATAGGTTTGACATTTGCAATAAATGTAAAAAGTGGATTACTTGACCAAAATAAACACTTTAGCGAAAACAAAAACATAACAAAAGCATACATGTTACTATACTAAATTACGCATAGTAACGCTTGAGGTACAACCCGTTACGAGGTTGTGCCAGTGGAATTCTGTCATAATCCATTAACTCGTAGGCTCCTTTTGCTAACACTCACTTAACGATATAGGGGCCCATCCATAAAGACTTAAATTTACCTGCTCCCAATTTATCGGATTCTTGGTCATAAAGCAAGACCAAGTCACCTTCTGAGAAGACACGAGGTTTGACATTTTTGTTGAACTGTGCTTTGACGCATTTCTTATGGGCTTCGTTAGCCAAAGCAACATCATGATGGGTTTCATCCAATTGGATTAGTTCCAAGAAATGAGCTTCTTCTTCTGAAGTTCCGGGGAGGAGGTCAATTGCGAGTTTAAGGGACGAGATTTCACACTAGATTGGTAAGACTGCTTCCAGGCCATATACCAGTTGTAAACAGAATAGTCCTGAGGAACCTGTCAGTGACATCACGGATGATGATCTTGCCATCTTTACTCGGCTAAGATCCCTCTATGCAATACCGGCGAACATAATCTCTCACAGATTCACCTCCTCGGGCCGAACCTGATAAAGAGATGGGGGCACCCCGCCTCGACAAGCCAGTCAAGAAATAGATGTTCACTACAATCAAGGGGATGGATTTGCCCCTGATCTGGAACACCTGGTTGGTAGGATCCCAAGCATCGAGCAAATACTGTAGTAAGTTGATCTGTTGTCTCATGCTAGAAATGCGGAAAAACTTCAGCAAGCCACAGTTCTGCAGTGCGTTTACTGTAATCGGATCATGTAGGGCAAGCATGTCCTATTCTTCATGCTCACGTTCTCGCCATGTAATAGTCATCTTACTCCAAAGATCTCTGAAAAACAAACAAGAGAAGAGTTAGATCCTAATTTTGGTAAGAAACAGGCAAAATTTCCATCAAAAACTGTGCATAAAATTCCTTCTTTGCGCCCATCGCACCTACAATAGTGCTCTGGGTGCATTGCATGTCAAATGGCCAGTAGACAGGCCAACATCCAATGCACCTTTCGATACACAGAGGGTGCGCTGAAGGCAGAGCGAGTTTTTCAAACCCCAGAGGCTCAGAAAAACCAGGAATCAAGCTCAGAATGCAAAATGGAAAGCATGAAATGAAAGAGCTCAAGTTTAGCTCCTACCTGGTCCAGACGATGCCGAGAATCGTCCATAGAATCTCTCGAAATTAGCTGATGAAAATCAAAAGGGGAAAGCACCTCCAAAGCTCCAACAAACCAAATTTCAAATGAAATGGTAAAATGAGAGGTAAAAGCACTTTTACATTACTTTTTACGTAGTTCAAAGTAAAATATTAGTGTTCTAACTCATTTTTCAAGCATATATTGTTCATTTTTGACTAGTTTGATGAAGCAATTGAAAATACAGTACAATCTTTGAAAGAACAAAGCCATTTATGGTAAAGTCAAGAAGAGACCATTTAATCGAGCAGTTTTAAGACATAGTTCAAGCTCGTTAAAGAATAAACATAAGTCATGAGCAAATGTTTCCCCCCAGTGTTTAAGCTCAATAAAAAAAAATGAACCGATTTCCCGGTAAATAACCATCGTGAATGTAATATTTCAGCCTTTAAAAGCCTTGGTCGTGTTCTCATCATCACCTCCACTCTGTATTGGCTGATCATTCACTTCCATTTGATTGTTTACCCATTTTTGAGGAACAGCTACGAAGAGTGATCTCACTAGCCATCCTTGTAACACTGCCGTGATTGGAAAATTCCAAACCTTACCTGGAATTAGCTACTACCCATTTTATCACTCGTTCCTCAAAAGACAAGTCTCGTTTAAGCTCTTTTCAATTGACTCGTAAAATATGAAAAGATTGTCGAGCCATCGGCCTCTCCAGCTCGTTAAAGGGACCAAAAGTGTTATCCCTCCTCTAAATTTTAATCTTTTTGGACCTGAGGGATTATTACACAAAAAGATCGAGCGCTTGTTTTGTTCAGCTCGTTAAAAGTATCAAAAATTCATCCCTTCTGTATTGTTTTATACTTTTTCAGACTTAAGGGATTAGATGACAAAAAAGGAATTTTGGAGTTTCCTGTACGTTCCTTTTCAGACTCTCTAAAATTGAAAAAGACCGAGTTATCTTTGTCGTTAAACTCGTTAAAATTTTAATAGCAACAAACTTTTCTATAGACGAGAACGAGTTTCACTATCGCTAGGCTCGTTAAAACATAGCGATGGGTTCGCCCGAAGGGAAAATTATAGAACAAGCATATGTTATCCTCCTCAAGCTTGACAAAAATAAAGAGGTACTGGTCAGCAATGACTGGGGAAAAATTGGGAAGAAAACTTCAAGAAACTTTGTTGGTAGCAAGTCGCTCTTGAACATGACACTTTCACTCCGCATCCAAGTCGGGTTGGGTTGTTTCATTCACCGGTCACATCACCATGGTCCCATCACACCATCCACATTTGGGGTTAATGCTACCAATCCATCATGTCAGTGTCGCTGATATGCTCAAGAGAAGTCATTCAGAGATTTCACCTGTGTCTCACCCGCTACAATACATTCATACTCCATTCTTTCATGACCGCCACCCTGAACCGTATGTCACCAGATCGTTTTCACCTCCATTAAAATCATTTGCTCCGTTCCGTGTCATTGATGTGGGATTCATTAAGGCCCTCCTATGACGGATTGCTTCTTGTCGACATCAGCTCATTATCCAAGAAGTTGATCTAGGAACACCCCATTCAGTACTTTGAAGCTTACATGCCTCAATGGCAAGTTTCTCACTTTCGGCGACAGGTTTACATCAATGACCTTCGACCGAAAGACTTTACGTGGTGTTCGATGCCAAGTCATTTATTCACACCACGTGAATTGTACTGCAGTACCTTGAGGGTCATTATCATTATCGGTGATTCCTCTCGCGCTTGTTAACAGCTTACATCATTGGCTGGTAATCAAGCGATGTCTTTCCATGTTCGACTCCAGAACATCTCTCACATTGATGGACTTGTACTTCGAGTGAAGATCGAATGAGATTGAAGACCCCGGATCTAGTTTCATCCATCCGGGCTGCGATATATATTCAGGGAAATAAAGACATCAAATGTACATCATTGTTGCACAGATAATCATCCAATCAAAGGGATGATGGCTCTATCAGAATCATCAGTCTACACTCAAACGATTGTCTGTCCTATGTACATGAAAATGAATTTATAAAGCTGAGCATGGGAATGCCCGCCTCAGCCAGATCATGAAAATATTATGAAGATAATGTATTGTATTGTATCTTATTACAGGTCTCCTCCCAGCTTGAAAGAACTTCGGGTCCTCATAATAAAGCATTTCACCCGACATCAAAAGATTAACGACCTCATGCTTTAGGGGGCAACTATTATAGAAATTTTTGGGCACTACAACCCAAAGCATGAAATTTCCATAAACCAAGGGCTCGTAAGTCCCTAAAAGTGTTGTTCTAACCCCTAAAGGAACAAGGTCAACTGATTACAGCTTCTCCCAGAAGTTCTCCATGAAAAACTGCTCAGAATTGGTCAAAACAGGATCATTTCAGCTGCTCCACAGGCCAAGTGCATTGCATCTCACCTAAATACACTGTGTGGGTGTGTTGCATTTCAAAAATCCCTTCTATGGGGTGCGATGGGCGAGAAATGACAAATGGCAGTGTCATTCCGCGAGGTTGAGAGGCAACGGAAGCTTCCAGAAACTTCTCCTGTGACACTTGCCTCTCTGAATTCGACCAAGGATGAGTAAGAGATCATCAATCTCTAAGTGGAAGCAAGAACTATCAGAGGGAAGACACTAATCAAATCACAAGCTGACTCATCTCCCTTACAGATATCTATATATGGATCCCTCATCCCAGAGATCCAGGGGCTGGAATTTTGCATATTGTAAGGAATTGTTGTTGGTTTCTTGAGACAAACATCAGATTGTTGGGTGATCTAAGCTTTGTATGAGGTGAAGAGGGGCTTCCTTGCTGAGAGGATGATGCTGGGTCAGAACAACTGGTTGTAACTCCCCTTGGCTCTTTCTTGTTTATCAATAAAAGCTATTCAAATTTTCCTCCATACTCTTGTGTAATTTATGCTCGCTGCATTTGTATGGTCAATTTACATCTGATCCTAGATTGTTTATGATTATAGATACATGTTCTTGTATAGTGCTATGCTACTGTGATCTTACAGGTAATTTTTGAAGCTAGGCGTGCAAGGGAACAAGTAGCGAAAGACTATCAAGAAAGAGAGGAATCGAACCAGGAGATTAGCGCAAGACAGAGGTTGGTCTTCTTTGTTCTTCTCTATCTATACTTCATAAAGGAAAAACGAAAGTAGCTTTACTTTGTTTGTTTCTAAGGCAGCTATCACACCTTAGTGGGATAAGCAGTTCTAAGTAGACACTTTTCCCTGTAACATTTAGTTGCGCCAAAATCCAAGATCCAAGCATCTTCATAATCACTTCTAAGATGGGATGAAAGTTGTGATACTGGTGAGGAAGTAAAAACATATTTTGAGCTATCGTCATCTTGATCATTTGCAAATTGCCCTGAGTGCTGCTAAAACTTGGGAATTTTATTAAGAGATGTTTGACAATCTTCAGCATAATGGCCAACTTTATTACATCTTCGACACACAATTTTACTTAAGTCTCTTCCTATTCCTGAAGATTGTCCTCTACCTCTGCTTTGACTTCTATGTTGAGATTGTCCTCTACCTTGATTGTTATTTCCTTGTCCTTGAAAATTGCCTCTTCCTTGGTTGTTTCCTCTACCTTGAAAATTACTCCTTCCTGAATTGTTGCCTCTATTAAAGTTGTTTCCTCTGCTTTGGCTTCGACCTCGAGTTTTTGCTACTTGATTCTGATTGCCTCTGCCTCTGCCTCAAGAACTGTCTGCTGATGATTTACTAGTGCTGGCCTTTGTGAGAAAAACATCTTCACCAACTTTCTTCCTCTTCCCAAAATTTTTATCATGTTGAGTCAACATTTCACAAAGTTCATAAAACTTTAGTTTCTCTAATTTCTCAGTTAATTGTAGAGTCTCCAAAAAATGCGTGTAGGAAGAAGGAAGTCCAGCAATTACAATTTTGACCATAAAGCTATCATCAATTGCTGGAAAACCTGGATTAATGATTTCTTGCCTAATATTCTTAAGTCTTGAGATATATTCAAGAACATCACCTCCTCCGGTTAATTTTTGTTGCAAAAATTTAAATTGTAGATCAACTTTATTTGATTCGGGCTGAGTATCAAAGAGGTCTTTAAAAGCTTTCAAGGTAGACCATGCATCTGTAGCATTTTCTATATGGACATACATTTCATCATTGACAGAAGATTTAATAAGAGCTGAGGCTTTGGCATTCTTAACTTCCCATTTTGCTAGCGCAGCTGCATCTGTGGGTTTATTCGGCTTAATATCTCCATCACATATACCCTGCCATAATTCATTGTAAATGAGAATTCTTTAGATGAGACGGTGCCATGTTTTATACGATTTTGTGCCTTCAAGTTTGTCGGAATCAGAAAACAAATTAATCAACTTAGACATTGTAGCGTTGAAGCTTCGCACCAAGAATCAGAACAAAAATGTCAAGATGGGCAACGCAACACACCACACAAAAAAACACGATCTATCGAGGCTTGGCCTTGACCCTCGTATAGTCATTGAAGCTGGAGAAAAATGACTGTGCTTTGCACTTGGCTCTAATCAATTTCTCAAAAATTACAAGGTAAATTTCAAAATTTGACTTTTACAACGATGCTCTTGCAAAACTTGGTAAAAAAAAAATAAGTTACCCCCCCTCAAAGTAAAATCACTTTGAGTTGCACTTGTCCCTTCAAAAAATTACAATTAAAATCCCCTTATTACTCCAAAAATTTACAAACCACCTTATTACTCCACAAACAATAAATTCCCAAAATTAAAAAATCACCAAATCTCTCCAAAATACAATATTCCTTATTTCTCCACAAAATTTACCAATTTGATTACACCAAAAAGCAAGAAGAAAGATGTTTTGGAGGAGTCATTACTTTGGAGGAATCATCTAATTTTGGAAAGATATTGCATGAGACTGAAAAATACACTTCTCCAGCGCAAACGTTTATTTCAGAGGATGGAGTGACTTTAGCAAAAGCCAGAGTTCTAGGAGGTGCAACTGCTATCAATGTAGGCTTCTACAGTAGGGCAAACTCTGAAATTGCATGCAGGTTTCTGCTTCTGCTGATGCTAATGACGATGAGCAGCAATCAACTGTTATGCTCTTCTCAGGAAACCCCAACATCCTCTGGCACTCCGTATCCATTTGTCACTGTGGATGGGAAGACAACAGCTTCAAAAACATACAAGTACATCATAGTGGGCGGAGGAATGGCCGGCTCTGCTCTCTCAACAACGCTCTCTGCTAAGCATTCAGTTTTAGTAATATTTCATGGACAAACAGATGTTTTGAGGATATTTCATCGAAGCTCCTTTTTTCTGCAGTTTATGCTGAGTTTTTCTTGTGGTCAGCAGCGGATTATGGACTGGATCATGTTGCACCTGAGCTTCCAGAGGACGGAGCACGCAGCTAGCTCACCTCGATTTATGTTTATGTGATCACCTTCTCTAAAATGCAACACAACAATTTAGGCCTGATATCAATAACTATATGGGAAAATGCCGTCATTTTCCTCTTATGACATCCACCAAAAAGCAAAGCATGGTAACTCCTTTGTTGTTGCGTCTCACAGAATTGCCACATCAGTTGCCATGCTAGCCCCAATTCATCCACGCTTCAGAACACTCTCCCTCATTTCGTTTCTGTGGGACTGAAGTCCTTTAAATTTGAAGCAAAGCAATGATCTTGTTCAGCCGCAATCAAGG
Source organism: Pinus tabuliformis (assembly GCA_031772625.1). NCBI lineage: Eukaryota > Viridiplantae > Streptophyta > Pinopsida > Pinales > Pinaceae > Pinus > Pinus tabuliformis. The sequence continues at coordinate 270,293,106 of CM062817.1, read as the reverse complement.
CGTTTCCTCTGAAGTCTCTGGTGATAATTTATTTCCCTAAATATGGCCCTATAAAATGGTACCTGTATGAATTCTGCAAATGCAATGGACGGCGGTGGTGGGAGGAAACCGGAGGAGAAGGGCGAGCACAAGTGTTTCTCACTGCAAAAATTCAAGCTCTATGAGAGGCAGCGGTAATATAAATCGAAGTTTTATATTCGTCTTGTTTCTATGGAGTATTGAGGTAGTGGTTTTGGAAATCAAAGAAATATATCCCATGAACAGTCCAGATAGAACCAATAATAAAACAACGAGTACTGTATTTCTCTAAATCTTTCAGGCTTTTTAGATGAAATGGCGGTAATGATGAATGAGAATATGGGGAAGGTGAAGAACATGATGGTTTTGCTATCCAGAATAGCCAGGCACAGCCTCAGCCTCTCAAATAACATATATTTAGCTAGCTCCACAATAATACAAATTCAAGACACAACAAGTTTGATAATAATTTAAAAAATTGATTTTCAGATTTAAAAATCTAAAATCAATAAAATAATAAAATTTCTTCTCTTTTGAACAAAAACTTGACAAATTTCATACCAATAATTCATTGAACAATTCAATGGAGTTTTCCAAAAACTTGTAGAGCTGGAATCTCCTCTTCACATCCACTGCAACATTACTGGAGCTCTGATACCACATTAATGGTAGAAGTGTCCTCAGACACGTAATTTTATTAATCAGAGAAAAAAAATAAATAAAAATAAATAAATAAATACATAATTTTGATTTTGCAAGAGTTTACACCCGAACATCCAAACACTCTTGCAATGAGCTATTTATAAGCTCCACGTCCTAACTACCTCTAATTATGGATCACTTATTAAATAACAAGTGTCCATTTACAATAAATGCTATTCAAACCAACTAGCTAACAAATCTCCTAAAATAGAGCCTAAGATACGACACATTTGGAGAGTCATATCTAGTTACAACAATATACTAATTCTAAATAATTAAACATTCTAGAATAATAATTATTAATTTAATATCTTAAATTAATAATTACTTTATTCTAACCTATGATAAGATTTTATTTTTGGATTATCTAACACAATGACTTCTGGCCCAGAAAATTGCGCAATACAGTCCCTAGGCCTACATCACTTGTCAGCTGAAATTGCGCATTACACAATCCCAACATCCAGCAGGCCAGTCTCGATTGTGCATTGCGCAATCCTTGCCAGTCAATCTCTAGGTATGTTGCATGTTGTTCCTCAAGTTTTCTTTAGTTTTAGCTAAAAGATTTATTGCCATTCATGTCTCCATGTCTTTAGATCTAGCAGGTGTCCGTCTGCCTCTCAGCAGTTTAGGATCAATGGCCTCTAAGAGAGCAGGATCAAAGGACACTAACGAAAGTGCAACTGGAGAAGTAGTTGAGCAAGTGTCTACAAGTGTACCAATCTATGAAGACACCAAGCTGATTGTAGACAAGGAAATCAAGATGAAATGGAAAGAGGTTAATGATACATTTGCGGGCACATTTGTGGAAGACCTCAAAGATTGCCAAGTATATGTGTATATTCACAAGTCCGACTTGTACCGGATTGCATGCAAGTATCCCATGTTCCCATGCATGGACATGATACGTTGGTCATCTCGCACATTGATCCCAAGTCGATGACATTGAGCATTTTCAGTGGGACTGAGATTGCTACATTCAAGGCACATTATTATCATCATTTGTATCATATGTTGAAACCAGTGATCACCATGAAAACACCCTTTAACATACCCAGCAGCAATGCCAACTCCATGGATATCTTGAAGAACTAGGTGAAGGAGCCGTTCAAATTCAAGATGACACCCAACCAGGTCTACAAGACGAAGATTCTGCGGGAGGCGTATTAATACTTTGTCATCTTTTCATGTCACTTGCATGGCCAAGAGAGCACAAAAACCTTCCCGAAGAGTTTGGTGATCACGTTGGACCAACTACCTAGTGAAGAAAAATCATTCAACACGTCTGACATGTTGGCTAACCGACTAAAGGAACACTAGCAAGAGCTCGATAGCCACCCAAAGGTTAGCAAGTAGAAATCTACATGGTTGCCTAGATCCTAGATGCAATTTGTGCCCATCAGGAGTTCCTGGACTTGAAGTGGGCATGGACATCGATGGAAACCTTTGTGAACACTTATTATAGAATGTTGTTCGAATGCAGATTCAGAGGAATCATCACACATCTATCAGATCATTTAGTCACCCCAGTGTACAAGATGATATTTGAGCAGGATCCACCTTGCATGTCAAAGGCAGCAATCGAGGCACTGATTGACATAACAGATTGGTATGCCTCACCGTCCAGCAACTTCATATGGATGTACAACACGGAGAAGCCTCCGCATGTTTTATCGAAGTTTGCCTTGGACAAGCTTGTCATGCAAGAAGTATCATACCACATCTCGGCAGGACTGTCAGTTAGGATGCACCAGAAGAGGAAGGCACCTTGGCCCACTCTTCCATTGTGTATCGGGTTGTACGAGATACGAAATTTCAAGCACGTGGATGTTGAAGCAGAGGAGATCAAGAAATATCCTTTCGACGCCTGAAGTTACAATCCGTATGACCCACATTTTTTTTGTAAAAGATCACTGCACAAGAATATAGTTTTAGTGGATCCATGGGGCGTGTCATTGGACAGAGGAGGGCCCATGGGGATATTGCTAAAAATTCTCTAGGCCCAACAAACCAGTCAACATCATTGTCGAATGGTTAGCAAATCAGCATCCAAGAGAGCACCAGCAATAGCAGCAACAGCAGAGGTAAACATACTAGCGCGCGACAAAGGCTAGAGGAAGATTGTCGACAACACCGAGGCAGAGCAAATCTGCAAGTTCTAAGTAGACCCACTTATGCAGAAAGTGGCTTTGGAAATAGAGGCGAGGAGAAAATAATGTGATAGTAGGAATGTGCAAAGGCGGAGAGAAAAAGGGAGAATGGAGGAAACAGAGAAGGGGTTGCATGAGTTGAAGGAGAACCTCCTGAAGGAACAAGAGATGCAAACAGGAGAAGTAAGTGTAGCAAGAATAGGTACAGTAGGGGGCGCAACATGTATAGAAAAATGAAACTATGCCCATATAGGTAGTTGAATCATCCAAACAGCTGGCACCAAGCAGACAAGGTGAGAAGTCGCAGGAGCAAGACTTTGCTCAAGAGATTGAACAAGCACTTCAGTGGATGGATATGAATATGGAGCAATAGGAGTTAGAGCAAGACATCGACCTCATGCCTTATCATCAAGAGGTCGACCCAAAACTTCAATGGATCCGGAGGTGGAGAAAGTCCCAAGTGACTAGGGAGACACTGAGATCCTTGGAGATAAGCCGGAAGGAGAGATGCACAACATCTCATTCGACGAGTCGCAACATAGAGTTATGTAATCTCACAAAGTGTCTACTCTGGATGAAAACACATCTCCTACGCAGATTGAGGAATAAGTGATCATGTCTGAAGTGCACAAGCATCCAGCAGCATTGGCCAATGCTACGAGAGCATATGTTGAAGCCACTAGCTCAAGTGTTCTCTTCTTGATCGCTGAGAATGAGTGAATGGCTAAGGAGTTACAGACAACCAAGCACGGAGTAGAATTGGTTACAACATCCATCCGAGCAGAGTAGAAGAAGGAAATACTAGATGAAGTATTGTCCCTTAATACAGTCATTCAAGCATTGTATTGCAAATTTGGTACCATGCATAAGGCAGTTGTCCATCTAAACAGGTGGCAGCATGTATCTTGTCAAACGTGCATATTGTTATTGATTACATGCAAACATGGATAATGAGATACAAGGGAGCCTTGTTACACTTGCCCAAGATTATGAGGCCCATAGTGGTCGAGCTGAAGGAATGCATCCGGATTCAGATCTATAATTATGAAGATCTCCCACATCTCATCACTTGTCTACAGGATTCCCATGCACAGGTATTCAAGATTATGGATGTTGTTGTGTGCGCACACATGATCCCATCTATTGGGACACTCACCGAGGCAAAGATAAAGGCACATATCCGACTAGAACTTGACTCGTACTTTGACGAGTTAATGCACATAGCCACCAGCGCAGACTTGTTGATCAGTGCAGACACCATGCATCAGTATTTCGCTGGTCTGGTCGCACTCAAGAAAATGATGTGCATGTTATCAAATGAGTTGGACAGAGGAGCCCGAGCAGTGTACCCGAATGTTATGGAGGAAAGAGTTCATTTCCATAAAGGTGTCACCACAGAGTACACAAACACCATTGTGGACTACCAAGCATGGCATCAGTTCACCACTGTCGACCACCATGAGGATGTCGAAGAGCTAGTCTTCCCATAGTTGTCTGAGTCATAGTGATATCTTGCATGGCTTGCTCAAGCCTATTTTGTCTCACATGGGTACATGTGTAGATTGTATGTGATGTCTTGTCAAGTGGAAGTTCAAGTGTCGATAGTTGGATGTAACAGTCATAGAGTAGATGAAGAATCATGAGGATAGATGAACAATCACAAAGGGAAATGTCAAGGGCCACCCCACCCTTTGCTATATATAGTCCCTCATAACTCATTGTAGAGGCTTTTGTTTAGCCAAGCTTTCGATAGGAGTATCTTAGAGAAAGCTTGGAGAGTATTGTAATGAGCCTTGGCTTCTCCACTGTGCAGAGCTAGTATATCTCTTTGGAGGAGTAGGCGATAATGATTGTAACGTTCCGCTGTCAGAACTAGTGGTTGGTCATGGTTGTATTGTATAACTAGAACTTACACTTCTTAATATAACAAAGCCAACACGTTTCATGCATATGTCATATTGTATTTCAGCTATCTTTTTTACTCTAAATGATATATGTATTTGTTTTATTACGCATGCATGTGTAGCTATTTTTTGTATATGTATGTATGAATCTTACTGAAATGTATTGTTGGTTTAACCATCACTTTGGATTGCTAGCTCACTTTCCTTTCAGTTTGTGATGCATCTTTGCTCATTTGTTCCCTTCTTAACTTAATGCTTTCATAGGTTTCCAAGGGGTGCACTCACCTCACCCTCTGTGTGTTAGAAACTATCATGCACCTTCCTTGACTTGCTGCATATGTCATACCCTTGCTACCAACAGGGACATATTACTTGCCTCTATTTGAAACCGCGATAAAGGTGATACTGTACTACACACTGCTGGGACTCATACACCAAACGATCTGAGGTCTAGTTGGGACTTATTACTGGGGAGATCCCCTGACATGTTGGTGGGTCCAACACCATCAACATTTATGGCGCTAGAATGAGGGCTAGATGACGATATTTTTCATCTCATCCTGTTTTGAACCTTTGCACATTGATCATGGATTCTGTCACACTCACCCCTCCATGATGTTTTTCACATGCCGAACCTCTCAACATCACGAGGGAGTTTTTTGATCTCTTATCCGAATTCACGTATGATGGTGAAGGAGAAGTGACCTGGCCTGAGTACTTAGAAGACTTCTATGCATTTCTTGATAATGCAGACGAGTTATATGCAAAAGAGGTCAATTTGCTGCTTGCATACACACTTTGCGAATCCCCACAATGGTGGTGCTACAGCCTGCTAGCTGACAACATGCACTCACTTGAGCAGTTCTGTGATCTCATTGAATCTACCTTCCATCATTTTGATCCATAACCTCTTGACCAAAAACTGTTACAACAATGTAAGGGCCTACATGAATCGCCTATGGATTTTTGAAAAAGCTTCCGTAATTTGCATTTTTAAGCTCTAAAAATCTAGATGAAATGTCCATATCTTTGGGATAGATTCGAGTATTGTCTTAACAAATCAGTCCATACCAAGAAGAATTTTGAGCCCAAGCCTCACTCAAAATACTTCAGTGATGGAGCTATGCAATCACAGATGGATACGGTCACTGTCACTAGTGACTGTCTATCATCCCCTAATCAAAAAAATCCACCACTGCAGAGTGATGCGGGAGAATAGGCACACACATCTGTTCAACTGTCACATCCTCCCAACATCACTTCACTTAATTTTCGCACAGACTTGGTTGTGAGCCCATTGAGTTTTCACATGAATTTTGTACCTCAACCTCTGTCTTCGTACTTGGATGATCCTCCGAATAATACTGTCTTGTGTTCTTCCATTCTGGACCCTACACTTGTTGTAAATGAGGATCAAGTCATTGACAGAATTAGTGTTGCACAACCAAAATGCATTGTCATTCATGAAGAGTATGACTAGGATCTTGAGCATCGACACTTGGTGAAGGATGACTCCCTTCTGTTTGAGCCTCCTCCGTTCTTTCCTGACATCTTTGGTGAAACTGCTTTCCGTGATTTCACATGTGTATCTCCATCTATGGATGCACCCATTGTTGATCACTCGCAGAACACACCGGATGTCATTCCATCATCCAACAATGGAGAGGATAAATTATTCATTGAAACTCCACTTGACTTTTCATCTTCTTTTTCCAGAAACATAGGGTGAATTTGTTTGCTTCTCATCTACCCCTCTGTTTGATTCATCAGATCATGAGGATGCCGATGAAATCATTGAATTTTCTGATCGTAGCTACCGTGATCTATTTACTCCTGTATTCGATCACAATGATGATTCTATTGCAGTTAATTTTTTGAAGCCACATGTTTATGATGATATATCTGTCGACGAAGTTGAAACCCTCCAGACTGTCAAGGCACTTTAGCCCGAGCTGATGGTTATGTCAGGCCCTCGCTATCTTGAGGTTGGTTTCACTTCTGATCAGGAAATTGTTGAAACACTCGAGGCTCCTCATCACTCATCTGTATGCATTGAAGATCAATCTCACACATAGATCATGCTTCCTCCACTCAAACTACACGATCCCATTGCTCATGCATTGGAGGAATCTTACATAGCAAGCACATGTGCACGATGCAATTTATCATTGTTTCTTTAATTTTCTTGCATGTCACAATCAAGAGTATGCATATACTTAACAACTGCACGTAGTGTCACACAACACCATGATAAGTCCATGGACTGCATGTCATGCGCTTGCACTCACTTATGTTCTATGGGCACGGTTAAACTTGGAGTGTGTTTGTTCACGAACCATGCCTTCACAAACATGGGTCAACCAATGCATCAGTGGCTTCATTGGAAGTATCACTTCACGTGATTAGGTCCACGCACTGTTAGCTTAGGAGTAGGAGTAGTATTTTCTTTTGGTTTGTTTGCTTGCATGCTTGTTTGCTTACTTTCTTTACATGTTTTTTTTCTACTTGCTTGTTTTCTTACTCACTTTTCTTTCACTTTTATTTCTTCTTCCGCTTTGCTTTGTGTTTGTTTTCTTTTTATGTTCGTAGGTTAGTTTCGCATGAGACCATTCACAACTCTTGAAACAAGCTGGGTAAAATACAAGGGGACTTGAGCAGTTATCAATAATTGGTTATCTATCATCTAACCTCTGTATGAAGAACTTGTTATCTTTATTCCATGATACGTCAATGGAAAATACATACTTTCAAAGTGAACCTTGGTGAATAAACAATGCTTGCATGCTAACTAGTGTCACCTACTCTAGTTGGTTATTTTTGGGTTAATCCTTGTCAGCTCAATCAAGTAGAGTAAGGCGAGGAGGAAAACCTTAACAAGCACATCAGAGGTATAGATAAACTGCTTCTCTGAAGGAACAACCTCTTTTGCTCTCAATGGGGGATCCAGCTCTGAAATGAATAAGTGTTATGCATGGTTATGAAAATGAAAATGAAAAAAACGAAAAGTGAAAAATTTTAAAAATGAAAAATGAATAAGGTGAAATAAGAGAAAGGCTTCTTGCGCAGAGAGGTGATGCAAGTAACTCCACCAGGGTACTGACCAGCCTCGCTGGTAGCAGAGCGATGGCTTTGTTCCTGCATGACTCTGCCGAGGTACCGTCTAAGCCTGCTGGTAGTGGAGCAACACCAGAGATGAAACTAAAACTATGATGACTATACTTCTTGTGCACCAATATACCCCTTATCCCCAATTGAAACAACTGTGTTGGCTCGGCTTGTAATGTGTGTTGACTGACCAAGAGCTTGGTAGATGCTACATCTTACAATCAAGCAAGTTTGGAAACCAAGATGAACAAAGAACTGAACAATACTTTCAGAGGTGTTAGACTTGCTTTTCACGAACAAGGTCCATTCAAAGAGCTAGATATCTACTAGTGTGTCGCCAAGTGTTGTAGCAGATACAACCACCCTCCGAATTTTTTTCTTAAGATCGTTTTGGAGCCTATGTACCAACCATCCTCAACAGCATAGCTTGCATTATCAAGGACATGAGCTTCAGTGGTTTTCAAGCAGCATGACAGTGTGTGCATAACAACTTGTTGCACTCCCCTCATAGGCTGCTACTCTGGACTTAGTTAAATTGTTGGCTTAGCAACTTCCTCAAGAAATTGCGCAATTCTAGAGGGGAACCAATCTTCCCTCTAGAAATTGCACAAATCTGACTGGTAGCCTATTGGGCTTAGAAATTATGAAATCTTGTCATTCAACTTTCCCAGAGAAAACTACACAATCCGACCCAGCAGGACTGCTTAGCCCAGAAATTGCACAATTATGGGTAGCAATCAGCTTTTAGCCTAGAATTGCACAATCCCTTTGGGCAGCCAGCCCAACTCCCTCCCAAAAATGCACAAATTTCTCCCTCAAGCAAGCAGGTTGTTGCATGTGCCATCAGGTTGACCAGTTCCAATTGGGACCGAGAAAACTTGACTCATGCACGAGCTTCTTTTTCCTGAAATCACAAAAAGAAACATGCAAAAAACATCTCTAGATTTTAGGGAGCTAATTTTAGCAAGTGGAGGTTACATGAAAAGATCGTTTTAGAATCTTTCCTCCAAGTGTCGCTTTTTCCTAGATTTGTGGCATGTGCATCTCGAGCCTCAAACTTATTTATTCGATGCTTTAGAGCTCACTTCTTCACATCAATCTTGGAGCTCTGACATCCCACAACACATCTAAGAGTCGTCGACACATCCAACTCAACTATTTCCGGGTAAGTTCGCTTAACTTTTCTTTTGCAGCATTTATGTCACCTTTTGTGTTTTGGCTTATGTGAGTGTTGTATTCTTGATTTATGTGAATGCCTGCTATCATTTTCATGCATATTAACTTGTACTAGCACCATTTTAGTTTTCCTTAGAATCTCACTACTGTCGCATGTAGGACACTGTTTTGCACGAATGATCACCAATTGGGTGACTCGCTTCACACACACCCAAGTCGTTCCATTTTCTGAATCTTGCATTCATTGTTGCATGCACGATCATTCACTTCTGCTTACACTTAGTATCTCCATGCATTCATATCCATGTTTTCTTTCAGTTTCCCATCGGCAGGTCTGGGTAACCTTGGCTCGAACTCTACCTCACCAAAACAACATTGTGCAATCCTAAGAGGGAAGGCTCTGCCTTCCTCTCAGAAAATGCACATTTCTACCCAGTGACTGTCCTCCATTCTTGCATTGTGAAATTCTGAGAGGCAATGGCTGTTGGCCCAAAAAATTATGCAATGTAGTCCCTATGCCTGCATCACTTGCCACCTGAAATTGTGCATTGCACAATCCCAACAGCTAGCAGGCCACTCTGAATTGCACATTGCACAATTCTAGTAGCCAACCAACCTCCAGATAGCCTGAATACCTTTTGCGTAGTTCTAGTAGCCAGTCTCTCTGCCTCCCCAAAAAAATTGTGTAATCCTTGCTAGTCAATCCCCAAGTATGTTGCATGTCGTTCTTTTAGTTTGCTTTGGTTTTAACTGACAAATTTCTTGCCATGCATGTCATCATGTTTCCATATCTAGTAGGCGTTCGTCCACCTCACAGCAGTTCAAGATCAATGGCCTCCAAGAGAGGAGGATCAAAGGACACTAACGAAAGTGCAACTAGAGCAGCAGTTGAGTGAGTGTCTACAAGTTTTCCAATCTATGAAGACACCAAGTTGAATGTAGATAAGGACATCAAGATGAAATGGCAAGAGGTCAATGATGAATTTGTAGACACATTTGGGAAGACCTCGAAGGCTGCCAAGTCTATGTGAACATTCACAAGTACAGCTTGTACTAGATTGCATGCAGGTATCCCATTTTCCCATGCGCGAACATGATACATTGGATCGTCTCGCATATTGATCCTGAGTCAATGACATTGAGAAGTGTTAGCCAGAAAGAGATTGATACCTTCATGGCACAGGATTATTAGTAGATGTATCATATATCAAAGCCAGTGATCACCATGGAAACACCGTTCAACATACCCAACAGCAATGCCAATTCTAGGGATATCTTGAATAACTGGGTGAAGAAGCCAGCCAAATTTAGGATGACACCCAACTAGGTCTATAAGACGAAGATAGTACAAAAGGTGTATCAATACTTGGTCATCTTTGCATGTTGCTTGTATGGCCAAGAAAGCACAGACACCTTCTCACAGAGTTGGGTGATCGCGTTGGACCTACTAGCCAGTGAAGGCAAAGAATTCAACTAGTTCGACATGTCGGCTCATCGGTTGAACGAATAGGTAACAAGAGCTCGACAGCTGCCTAAGGGTTAGCAAGCAGAAATCTACATGTCCGCTTACATCTTGGATGAAATATGTGCCCGCCAAGAGTTCCCGGGCTTGAAATGGGTACGGACATTGGCAAAAACCTCTATGAACACTTATTGTAGAATGTTGTCCGAATGTAGCTTCAGAGGAGTCATCACACAACTATCAGATCATTTTGTCACCCCAGTGTACAAGATGATATTTGGGTATGATCCACCTTGCATGTCGAAGGCAACAATGGAAGCACTGATCGACATAGCGGATTGGTATACCTCACCATCTGACACCTTCATACTGATGTACAGTGCAGAGAAGCCTCCGCATGTTTTGTCGAAGTTTTCCTTGGACAAGCTCATCATGCAAAAAGTATCATACCACATCTCAGCAGGACTTTCAACTAGGATGCACTAGAAGAAGAAGGCAGGATCGGGTTATACGAGATACGGAATTTCAAGCACACAGATGTCAAAGTAGAGGAGATCAATAAATATCCTTTCGACACTGGAAGTTACAATCTATATGACCTGCATTGTTTTGTAAAAGGTCATTGCGCGAGAGTAGAGTTTCAGTGGATCCACAGGACGTGTCATTGGGCAGAGAAGGACCCATGGAGATATTGTTACAGCTTCTCCTGGCCCAATGAACTAGTCGGCATCATTGTGGAATGGTTAGCAAAGTAACATCCAGGAAAGTAGCAACAGCAACAACAGTAGAGGTAAACATACCAGCGTGCAATAAAGGCTAGAGGAAGATTGTCGATAGCACAAAGGCATAGCAAAGCTGCAAGTTCTGAGCAGGCCCATTTGTGCAGAAAGTGGCTTTGGCAATAGAGGAAAAGATGCAACAACGCATTATAGGAATGCGCAAAGACAGAGAGAAAAAGGTAGAATGGAGGAAACAAAGAAGGAGTTGCATGAGTTGAAGGAGCAAGTCCGAAAGGAACAGGAGCCACGCAGACAAGAGAAGGAAGCGCAACAAGGATAGATACAATAGGGGCGTAACATGTATAGATAGATGAAACTATGCCCGTACAGGTAGTTGACTCATCCAAACGTCTGGCACCAAGAAGACAAGGTGAGCAGTCACAGGAGCAGGACTTTGCTCAAGAGAAAGACATCGACATCATGCCTTATCATCAAGAGGTCAACCCACCAGCTTCACTAGATCCGGAGGTGGAGCAAGTCCCAAGTGACCAAGGAGACACTGAGATCCTTGGAGATCAATCAAAAGGAGAGATGCATAACATCTCATTTGACGAGTCGCAACATAGGGTTATGCGATCTCGCAAAGCGTATACTCTAGATGACAACACATCTCCTACACAGATTGAGGAATAGGTGATTGTGTCTGATGTGTGTAAACATCCAGCAACATTGGCCGATGCTACCATAGCATATGCTAAAGCACTAGCTCGAGTATTCACATCTTGATAGCTAAGAACAAGCGAATGACTAAGGAGTTACAAATGGCCAAGCAGGGAGGTGAATTGGTTACAGTAGCGGCCCAAGCAGAATTGAAGAAGGCAATACTGGATGAAGTATTGTCCTTTTAGACAGTCATGTGGCCATTGTATTCCAAGTTTAGTACCGTGCATAAGGCAGTTGTCCATCTCAACGATTGGTAGCAATGATGTGCTAGGAGAGCACATATCTTGTCAAACGTGCATACTGTTGTTGATTACATACAAACATGAACAATGAGATACAAGGGAGCCCCATTACACTTACCCAAGATGATGAAGCCCAGAGCGATTGAGCTGAAGGCACACATCCGGAGTCAAATCCGGAACTATGAAGATCTCCCGCAGCTCATCACTAGTTTACGAGCTTCCCATGCACAGGTATTCAATAGTATGGATGTTTTTGTGCACGCACACACGATCCCATCTATTGGGACACTCACCAAGGCAAGGAAAAAGGCACAAGCCTAACTTGAGTTTGACTCGTACTTTCATGAGTTAATACACATAGCCACCAACACAGACTTGGTGATCAGTGCAGACACCATGCATCATTATGTCGTTGTCCAACCGCACTCAAGACAATGATGCGCATGTTATCAGACGAGTTGGACAGAGGAGCCCGAGAAGTGTACCTAGATGCTATGGAGGCAAGAGTTCATTTCCAGAAGGATGTCACCACAGAGTACATGGACTACCAAACATGGCATCAGTTCGCCATCGTCAAACACCATGAGGATGTTGAAGAGCTGGTCTTCCCATAATTTTTTGAGTCATAGTGATGTTTTGCATGGCTTACTCAAGCCTATTTTGTCTCACATGGGTACATGTGCAAATTGTATGTGATGTTTTGTCAAGTGGAAGTTCAAGTGTCGATAGTTGGATGTAACAGTCATAGAGTAGATGAAGAGTCATGATGATAGATGAACAGTCACAAAGGGGAATGTCAAGGGCCATCCCCACCCTTTGCTATATATAGTCCCTCATAACTCATTGTAGAGACTTTTGGTCAGCCAAGCTTTCGATCGGAGTATCTTAGAGAAAACTTGGAGAGAATTGTAATGAGCCTCGGTGGCAATGACTATAAAGTTTCGCTGTCGGAACTAGTGGTTGGTCATGGTTGTATTGTATGACTGGAACTTACACTTCTTAATATAACAGAGCCATCACATTTCATGCATATGTCATATTGTATTTCAAGTTTCTTGTTTACTCTAAATGATATATGTATATGTTTGCTTATGCATGCATGTATAACTATTTTCTGTATATGTATGTATGAATCTTACTAAAATGTGTTGTTGGTTTAACCATCACTTTGGATTGCTAGCTCACTTGCCTTCTAGTTTGTGATGCATCTTTTCTCATGTGTTTCCTTCTTTAATTTTTTCTTTCACAGGTTTCCAAGGGGCGCACTCACCTCACCCTCTGTGTGTTAGAACCACTCATGCACCTTCCTTGAATTGTTGCATATGTCACACCTTTGCTACCAACAGGGACATCTTACTTGCCTCTGTGCAAAATCGTGGTCAAGGTGATACCGTATGACCCACTGCTGGGACTCCTATACCAAATAGTCTAAGGTCTAGTTGGGACTTCTTACCAGGGATATCCCCTGACACGTTGGCAGGTCCAGCACCGTTAACAATAAGTCAAATTTTTTAATGGTCACATGTGATGGCATTGTCTGAATAGTGGGTGACTATGTGTTGATTCCTTGCTATATTGACTACTGCATAAATGCGTATGGTTCATGAAAGCAATGTTTTTAAATGACTAATTGAGCATATGCATGAATTAAGTTTTGGTGGGACATAAGGTATATAATGATATATATTGAACATTGGAACCTCCATTCAACCACCATGTGAAGTGCATCACAGTGATCGCTATTAGTTGATTCGAACATTGATTCTATATGTTAAAGCCCTGAAAATGGCTCTAATTTATGATGTATTAGAATTATTAAATACTTTGATACAGTCCATTGTTGATGGGATGGTAAACATCAACTAGGACAATCTTTCCTATATCAAAAACTGTCTGCAGAATGCACAGGAAAAGATTGGATTTTTGCAACTAGAATCTTAGTTCCAACGATATGAGTTTCAACAGAAGCGTAGTCATCATTCTGAACATGTTTCTGTTTAGAACATTGAAACAGAATCCCATTTAACAACAAGTCAATATTGTTATAGTTGATTCAGATCCAGTGCCCAATGAAGCAACAGAGTTACATGCAGATGCAGAAATTTAGCCTACACTTTCCAAGTCAATCATCAGACCTTAGGATGAGCTTGTCCATAACAAGCACATAATAGGTCTTAGATATGATAAGGACGCGTCCTTTCATATTCCAGACTATTCCAAGCCCATTCAATTTCAAAGTGTTGGGTTTCTTCATGGCATTTCACCTTTAGCTGTTTTTGCTCCTCTTCCACAACAACAACAACAACAGAATGTTATATGGCAACATTGTGACCGAGGTGGCCATATGAAATATTGTTGTTTCGATTTTCATATGTGCAATCATTGTGGACAATGTACTCATTCTTATACTTCAAAAACAAACTTCCTTCAAGAACAAATATTCATCTCGGATGGATCGCTTCTTGGCAATGTGCTTCAACAACCAAGAAGATATTTTAGTCATATGTCAGAATTTTTTCTAGAATATTAAAAGGTCTTGCAATTGAGTTTTCTCCATCATCTCACCTTGTATCTGACAAAGGGGAAATGATGGTCATCTATAAGCTTCAAAGCCACATCAAGTGAGCCTGAGCCACAACCTACCATTCCAGATGAGTTGTAGGCAGAGATAAAAATGCCCCTAAGAATGCCTTCAGTTGATAATCATCCTTAAACCATCTATGCAGGGTTGAGACATCTCTTCAGAGAATTGGGGACACTTCCTTTAGCAGAAGACTTCAACTTCTTGCCAGTTTTGGAAGAGTTCCAAAAATTGCATTAAGCATTTTAGAGTTTGTGGTCATCCTTAAACCATCACAGATTCAGACCTCCCTTTTCAGGTTGAAGTTCTCCCTTTTTATGCGGGGTGAGACCTCCCTTTCATGGTTGAAGGTTTCTCTCTTCAAAACATAAGGAACACTTCCTCTAGCATAAGACCTTAGCTTCATGCCAGATTTGGAAGAGTTCCAAGAATTGCATTAAGTATTCCAATGTTGGTGGTCATCCTTAAACCACCCCCCTTATACCAACATTTCAGAGAGCACATTCAACCTAGTGTTACCATGCATTTTTGCACATTTGTATTATAGCTCTCTTCTTGTACTCATACATACCCCTTCAAATTAAAGGAGGGAATGTTGGACACCTAATCCTCTATGAATTGGTGTGGAATGAACCACTACTAGAGTCCAAGAGACCACTTGGAATATGAATCCAAAGGTCACACCATATACTATAAATGTATGTCATGTAAAAAATATATGCAATCAAATGCTTGCTTATCCTTCCCATATAATGTTTACATTCCATGTGAGTTTAACAACAAAAACCAACACCAAAGACTCAAATGGTCTCGAACATGTCAAGACTGTTTTCGCCAGTTTATATTCATGTGTTTCATACACACACCCCATGCAATTCTCGAAGCTCGGCCTCCTAATACACGTCCACGCTTACCGCACCAGCGCACACTCAGCTCTCAGCTAACGCTCTGATACACTTATGAATTTCATTCCACATAATGCAATTTATACATAAAGCAAGCCACAGATTCAATAGTGAATCCTGCCAACCATCATTATTTCTTACTTACAAAGCCTACCAATAGTTCATCATCGGCTATAAAGCAGTCTTTGTCATCACCGGCTATAAAGCAGTCTGTCGCCACAATTATTTGATCAAGCAGATTTAAAATTAGGTTATTAGTTAGTTAGGATGATATACCATTAATGGTAATGGATTGGTCATTTTCGTGGCTTTAGTTTATTGCATCGGAGTGTTTTGACCACGAATTATGTTGTTTCTCGTATGGTGGTTTTGAGGTTTATAACGGTTTATTACCCGGATAAAATAGCTCAAGTATGTCATTAGCTATTCATAAATCTTACATGCATCTAAGTTCCATTTATCTTATATAAAACTGAAAATTTGAATATCATTCTCCATAAATTCCATAACGTGTTTCAGAACAAAGATTCTATTAAAAATTTAACATCACATGCCGGAACAATAAAATTAATTTGTAAGTGCAGATGAGGCCATTGGCAACAAGCAGAAAATACAACGAATATTCCAGTGAGAAGGCAGGCGAACCCAATAAATAAGACAAAAATAATAAAATGGATATGGTGCATCGTTACATTCAATCCTTGTTTAAATATTTATATATAATCATGGTGATACTGTAATAGCCTGGGAGCCTTAATAACCTTCAACCATCTCAAAAGCAGGCGTCCAACATACAGCAGCAGCAGAGGGTAGCGCAACTGCAAAATAGAAAACAACGACGAAAGCCCTCTTTATCAGCATTTGTAAAATAAATATATGAGTACCCAGTTTCAGGTCTGTAACATGAGAACGCAATTTTTCTAATCATGCAAACCTTCTGAACTATAGATAATTCAAGTCCAGAATTCCATCCATATTCATTCAATACGGAAATTTGTTAACTCACCATCCTTCCCAGAAGCCATCTCCTCTCTGCTGTGTCTGAGCAGGAGCATAATTCTGAGGGGGAGGATAAACATGTTGAGGATACCCGGGAGGAGGAGGAGGGGGGTATGCCTGAGGATGCCCTTCTGGTGGATACCCTGTTCACAATAACACAAAATCGATTCCCTGTCAATACTTCTCCATATCACAACACTTTTGAAAAATTAATGAATACCCATCTATTCACATAGATCTATTAAATTATCTGATACCCATCTAACTCCAGGCAGAATATAACATATTTCATAACATTTCCAAAATCAAAACAGCCATTTATTGCCAACTATCAACTATCTCGTATTGCAAAATAAACAAAACATTTCTACGATATCAAAAAAGTGCAGTCCAAGAAATCGATAAAACCAGTGAGGCAAATGGTGTATAAGAGATGGCAAAAACCTTGAGGAGGAGGAGGAGTCATCTGGTTTTTCTGACTGTAATTTGAGCTCATACTTGCACAGCGTTAGAGAAGGCCCCTGCAATCCGCCTATAATTCTCAAATAATGTGATGATGAAGAATGTTTGGAACGACACGCTCTGTTCTTTGGGCTTCGTCGGCTTTCATTAGGAGTTCCATGATCTTATAGGAATATCAATACGCGTGCAAGAAATCTGACAACAACGAATGCGTGTTCTCTCGAATTAAGTTATCGAATTGACTATTGGGAGGCGTGTACCACGGGGCGGCCATACGAAGTGACTAGGAAGTTGGCCTGTCAGGGACTTAAACTTGCATAACGTGTAAGTTACATCTATTTCCAAAGATCATGTCACTGAACGGAAACTCCTATTTCCACCACTATAGCCTCATTAATGCGGGGCTACATGCACCGGAGATAAGAGTTTATAACACGGGCGAGAGTAACACGCCGTTTTTTTATTTATTATCTAATCATCACTGGCTATCTCCAGCGCATGTAGTCGCGCATTAATGAGACTATAGTGGTGGAAATAGGAACTCCTATTTCCACCACTATAGCCTCATTAATGCGGGGCTACATGCACCAGAGATAAGAGTTTATA
This sequence comes from Pinus tabuliformis, assembly GCA_031772625.1. NCBI lineage: Eukaryota > Viridiplantae > Streptophyta > Pinopsida > Pinales > Pinaceae > Pinus > Pinus tabuliformis. The sequence goes on along the minus strand of CM062817.1, from coordinate 270,275,352 downwards.
ACACGGGCGAGAGTAACACGCCGTTTTTTTATTTATTATCTAATCATCACTGGCTATCTCCAGCGCATGTAGCCGCGCATTAATGAGACTATAGTGGTGGAAATAGGAATTTCCGTCAACCATTATAGGAGAGTAGGAGGTCAACCTGGGAAACAATAACATCATTGTTTGGTAGGCACTCAACGGCACCAGGGGGTTGGAGACTAAACAACCAATCACATAATGACATGAAGGTGGTTGTTTTTTTATATATAAATTTGCTCAATTGATTTATAATATTGTTATAAGAAGTTAAGTAAATTTGTTTAGTAACATTATTTTATAAATCACACGGCGTTACATAAGGAAAAAATATGGTTTAGGAAGATAATTTATCATGAACATTTAAATTTTATAATAAGTTTGTATATTTAGTTGTTTATGGTTAGGTAAATTTGATGGGATAAAAGAGATAAGGTCCTCATGTTGTTATCATTCGTTTTTTGTGAGCTTATGATATTTCATGTAGTTAAAGCTTTTAAAAAGTTTCAGGATTCTTTATTGGAATGTTCCACAATTTAGCGATGAGGGCTCACTTGGTAGGGGCCATGATGTTTGTCAACTTGGCTGTGTATAAGTTGATATTACTGGTCCTTCATTTTGAGTCCATGATATTTCATGTAGTTAAAGCTTTTAAAAGGTTTGGGGATTCTTCATTGCAATGTTCCACAATTGAGCCCATGATATTTCATGTAGTTAAAGCTTTTAAAAGGTTTGGGGATTCTTCATTGGAATATTCCACAATTGAGCCCATGATATTTCATGTAGTTAAAGCTTTTAAAAGGTTTAGGGATTCTTCATTGGAATGTTTCACAATTGAGCAATGAAGGTTCACTTGGTAGGGGCCAGGATGTTTGTCAACTTGGTTATGTTTAAGTCAAGGATAATAATAGATATATTGTTGGCTGGTTTTTTTTTGTTGGACTTTTTCAAGGTAAATCATGGTGTATTTGTGTTGTTACTATATTTGTGATTGTTATTGTTCTACTGGGAAAACCTTCTCACAATTCTCTATAAATCTCCTCATCCAAATCTCGATTCAAGAATGTTGTTTAACATTGAATTGCTTTAACTACGAATCAAGCAATGCAACTATTGATAAAACGATATGAACAAATACAAATTTAACAAGTGGCGAAAATTTTCATGTAAACTTATCCCTTCCATCTCATAGTAATCTTTTGCAGCGAACCTAGCTTTACATCTTTCAACATTACTATAACTTATTTCTTTAATTTGTAGATCCACTCACATCCAATAACCTTTCTATCTTTAGGAAGTTCTACTAGGCCTAATGTTTTTTTTTCTCTGTCTAAGGAATCCATTTCTTTCTTCATCATTACCTTCCATTTGGCATTATTGATATTGTCTATTGCTTCTTGATAACAAGAAGCAATAATGGATGAAATACATTCACCATACAATTTAGGAGGATTTCTCTCCCATGTAGATCTTCTCAAAGTTGGCTTGGAATTTCCACATTTTCCTAGATGTCTTCAACATATATGACTTCTTTATCATTTGAAGTTTCTTCTTGCTCCCTTGCTTTTGTAGATGGTTTAGTCTCTAAGTGAATTTGTTGATTTTGAAGTACATGTTCCTATACCTATTCCTATTTTTAAACATTTGTTACACTATTTGATTTAATGAGAGGAGATTCATTAAATATCACATCTCTATTGATGATGATTTCGTGGAAATTAGGATCTCATAATCTATATCCCTTAGCAACATCATCACAACTAACACATATATATTTCTTTGATCTAGGGTCTAATTTAGAATGCTAATTCTTAGGAGTAAGAGCCTATGCTTCATAGGAAAAAAAAAAAATTGAATTATCATAGGGATGAATAGTCTATACTCCTTTAGGGATTCTACAATTTATTGCAATTGATAGTGATCAATTTACAATATAACAAGTAATAGTGATTACTTCTTCTCACAATGTTTTTCTGCAGATTAGCATTGTTGAGTATACTCGCTTTTTCTAGCAAATTCATATTCATGCATTTTGTCACATCATTTTGTTAGGGGTTTTAAACAATGGTTTTGTGTCTCACGATCCCAAATTCCTTGCAATATTTTTTGAAATCTAAATAAGTGAATTTACCTCCATTATTTGTTCTTAAAATTTTGATTGATCTTTCAGCAGGGAAAATTTTAAAGATTAAAAGTTATCTTTAAGTTTAGAAACCTTGGTATATCTCACTAGTTCATAACATGTAATTTGTATAATGTTTGCCAATATTTTTGTTAAAGTATTCAAATTTCTAATAATTTCATATCTTCTATATATATAATATTGGTGATTTTTAAGTTAAAATAATTTTATATTATAAAGTTTAGGCGAATAATTTTTATGAAAAAATGAAAATTAGTAAATCCTTTTTTGGGAAAAAGCACAGAAAATTAGCCCACCTGCGAATATTAGCCCCTAAATTTTTCCCTATTCATATTTTCTTCAGACAATTTGAAAGCATGAAATGAATGATGAAGAAGATGTTGTTGCTTATTTTCTTATAGGAGATGAAATGGTTAACTCTTTCTCAAAGGAATTGATGAAACAGTTGAAGAAACAATAGTTGTTCAAATTTTTTTGAGGTCTCTCCCTCTATGTTTTGATGCCAAGGTCTCTACCCTAGAATAATTAAAGGATTTGGAGAATCTAAAAATGGACAAGCTTCATGGAATTCTCATAACATATGAATTGAGGAAGATAAACTCATCATATAAGGAAGCAACATTAAAGCATCTAAGAATTCAAGAAAATGCAAGTTTGGTGATTGCTTTAGTGATGAATCTGATACAGAAATGACTTAGCCAGCCAGAAAAATAAAGAAAAGATCCAATTCCAAAAGTAAGCTATCTCTCATCTATTTTAATTTTGGTAAGTGATGACATTTTTTTTATAAGTGTCCTTTCAGGGAAGAGAATATAGAAAAAGGGTATTCAAAGTAAAATACTTGAAAGAGAAAAATATATAATCCAAAGAGCATAACAATTTCTATGAAGGAGAAGAACGTTTCCGATGATGATAAAAGGGAGATCTTAGTTTTATCCATAAAGGAGGAATCCGACATAGGAAAATAAAAAGAGCAAAAATAAAACAAAAAAGAAGAAGAAGGTGGTGAAGGCATAGTGGATCTTGAAGGAAAACTCATCATTACATTAAAAGAGACCGATAATCTCATAAAGAAGAACAAAAGATTATTGAAGGAAATAATCTGCATCAAGACTGAAAAAGAGATAGAAAAAAGAGTGGAAGAAGTGTTGAAAAATAATATAAAATAAAAGGAAGAAAAATGTGAGAAACTTGAATAATAGATTGTCTCATTAAGGAAAAAGCTAGATAAGATCAACATAAACATGGAAATATCACAAGCCCTAAATGTTGTTATAAGTTGTCAAAGACCACCATATGACAAGACCAGTCGTGGTTGTATGGGTGAGACTTCACACAAATAATATGCAAACCCTAAGTCACTAGTAAAGGAAAGTGAAGAAAAGCTTAAAAGCTCCATTCTTAGCAAGAGCAAGGACACAAGTGGAGACGAGTCTAGAAACAATGCTACACCAAAAAGCTATGCTAATGCTCTCAAGGTGTCCATTCATAGTGTAGATAGCAATATGATAAGGAATAAGGACCAATAATCTTCTCCAAAGAAGATCAAGTCTAGACGAACTGTTCCATTAAGGAAATGATACACAACCAAGTGTCAAACTATTTTTCTTGGTCACTTTTTCTATGCAAAAATTTTGGACATCAAGCAAGAGAGTGTAAAGCTTATAATATTTATAAAATAGATTCTCATTAGACCTATAGGAATAAGCTTTTAGAAAAGACAATCATAGAGACCAATGGCTTTAATAACAAAAATCATAATTCATTTGCTCTATTATCCAAGTATAGTATAAAGTGCTAGATGGAACAATTTTGGAGATATAGCACAAGCTATCGTACAAAATCAAGAGAAGGGTTTTGGAAGAAAAAACATGAAGAACCACTAATAAAAAAATGTAGACTATTTATGTATGCTTGAAACAATCAAATTCACTAGTACATTGATAGTCAATGTTCTAGACACGTGATTGGAGATCAAAATAAATTTATTACTCTAAAAGAAGAAAACTGAGGAAATGCATGTTTTGGAGACAATGGATCTACAAAAGTCATTGGAAGGGGTACCATAAGCCTTCAAAAAGGTAGGACTAAAGAATAAAACGTTTTGTACATTGAAGGACTCAAACATAATCTCTTAAAATGTCAAAGGAATGTGTGATTAAGGTTATTATCTCAAATTTTGTGCTAAAGATTGTGAAATAAGGGAGAATAATTTAGAATGATTAGTGGGAAGAGTGATAAGGACTCTAGATAATGTCTATATTCTTGATGAAGTTCAAGGACAAAAATTCTACATTAGATATAAATACAAGAGTTAGTTCTTACATAAAATGTTGAATGGTGTCGTCATTGCCAATCCTTGAACACTTTTAATATACGTCATTGGATTACAATAATTGGAAGCACCAATGGACAAGAATCCCCAAAAGTGAAGAAAAGGAAGCCCTAGTCTATATGCCCTGCGCTTATTGAGGAAAATGAATGCGAATACAATGAATTTGCATGCAATACCATCATAGGCTGATTGTACTCATTGTTGAGAAATGTAACTAGTATCGATCTTCATAATTGTTGTCTATCTCATGACATAATGTAATTATTATGTATTTTCCAAAAGAAAGAGAAATAAAATTTATTGTTAAGATCAAAAGAAATATATTTTTATAAGCATGGGTTTCATGCTCAATTTATTATATTCCTAGGTCAAAGCACCCATTATATGCTTTTAGGGGTTGTGTCATGAGTCTTTGTCCTTGTCATCATGTAATAATCCCTTATTGAGCATTTTTCATTAAACAAGAAAATTTATTTTATGCAATTTGGTCAAATATGGCTCCTCCACCAAGTTGACATGCCCTCTATTCAAGTTGGCCACATAAAGGAATTTGACCACATAGAAAGACTATATATTACAAGTACATTTGACCTATTTGAGGATCCAACTAAGAAAATTGATCTACAATTGAAAGGGAGTGAAAAGATAATAAAAGGAGGTGATAAAGGCTTGAAGAAGGAGAAGAAACCCTAGCGAAGGGAGGAGGAACCTTAGCGAAGGAAAGAAGCTCTTTTTCTATTGTTTCTAGCTCTCACGTGCAAGATTTTGGGTTGTAGGAAGGGGCTGAAATTGTAGGTCTATAGTAGAGGCCAAAATCTTAATGAAGGAGTTTGAAATTTGTGATTGATGCAATATTGAAGAAGGTTGACTCTTGTTTGCTAGAAGTTGATCTTTGTCAATTTGGAAGGACTATCTTAGGAGGTTGACTTGGTGGATTAAAGGAATTCTTTATGTTCGTCAAAATATCTTGGTTGTCTCATTTGATTTTGTTCTAAAGGAAGAGAAGAGAATTTTTGGGTTTTCCCCTAGTAGAGGGGTTTTTCCCTGACTGGGAGCCTACATCCTGTCTCCTTATTGTTTCGATCTTCATGCATTTATGTTTTTGGTAGTTTCTTGACGTTAAGAAGATAAAATAAGACATAAAAGAATATAATAAGATTGCAAAGAAATCACAAGTAATTATCACAACAAGAAAATATATCTTCCTTTTTTTTATTTTCTAACATGGTATCAGAGCTAAGGTGAAGAAGAAGGAAAAAGGAAACTTGAAGATCAATAGCTCATCATCTTAAAGAAGGACTCAAGAAAAACTACCAAGGTAGATCATAAGGAGAAGCAAAGTCTTATTTTAGACCTTTGAAGATTTTTTGAAGAACACCATTTGATAGAAGGAAGTTTTGAAAGGTAATATAAAAGTTTTGGTTCCCTATACGCTAGTTTTAAAAAGAAAAACTATTGAAGGCTACAAAGATATCTAGTTTTTATCAAATGTGACATTTACAAGTATACTTATGGAATCATCAATGAAATCTAAGAACAAACTTCAAGGAGCCTCTAACTTTAGAGCATGGAAGACAAGGATGAATCTCATCCTTGCAAGGAATAAAGTATTGGAATTAGTGCAAGGAAAAGTAAAAAAACCTCTAGATGATTCCGTAAAGAAGAAGTATAAAGAGAATAGCATTATAGCCACGAACCTAATTGTGGATAGAGTAAAGACAACTTGACTCCCTACATATCCACTCTAGATACTTCAAATAAAATGCATGATTCTCTATCCAAGTTATTTACAATCAAGAATATTAGACAAGTGGAAAGTCTAAATAATGAACTTAGAATTGTCAAAATGACCAAAGATGATACAATGTCCTCTTACTTTGTAAGAATTGCCTATATAAGAGATGAAATAAAAGAAATTGATGAAATCATCCCTGATAAGGAACTTGTGATTGTTTCCCTTCTAGGACTACCAAAGTCTTGGAATGTCGTTGCAACTAGAATTAGTAGTTGGAAAAAATTTGCCTCCTTTAAAGAAATGTGGTCTTCCTGTATTCAAGAAGAAGCTCATATTTCCTTGATAGGAGGTAAGCAAGAAGATGAACAAAATAACTCAAATTCCTAATTTTCTAATTTCAAGAAGAAAGGAGGAAATACGAAGTTGAAAGTGTTAAAGAAAAATCATGGGAAGGTTGACCTTTGCAAAATAGAATGTTATCATTGTCATAAGTGTTGAGAAATCTATGGCATTAGGATTAGGTGATTTCTCTTCTAATGATAATTTCTTGTGAATTCTTTTTACTTATTTAGATTAGGTTCTTTTATTTGTTTATATTATTATAGTGTTCTTCTTCATCAAACAAGTACTAAAGCATAAACAATAAGGAGACAAGAGACATAGAGTATAGGCAATCAACCAGGGCCAAAACCTCTCCATCTTGAGAGGAAAAATCAAAATGATTTCTTCTTCTTATAGCAACTTCAAATGAAGAATACCAAGACCAAGGCCCTTGACAAAAAAAGCTCTCCAAGACCAAGTCACAAGGCCCTTCTTTACTGCTTCTTTTACTTTCCCAAGTCAACACAAGTCAAACTACCTTCTCGGACTACTAGTCTTGGTTACTTTGAAATTTTGGTCCCTTTCCATACATTTGCAATATGTACCTCTACAATTCCACATGTGTGAGGTGATGGAGAGAGTTTAGTATGCTTTCCTCCTTCTATTTACTTGAAGACTTCTCTTGGTGATTTGATCTAGCAAGGGAGGTGGATTAGAGACCTTCTTCATGAGTTCTTTAAGGACTGATTTGATACCACTGTAGAATCCCTAGTTTTTGCCAGAGATTAACCCAAAAATAATGCCAAATATCTTCACTCTTCTTCTCCTCCTTCACATTGGTTATGAGGTTGCTCTTCTTGTGATTTTGTTATCCTTTTCTTGTCTTGGATGCTTGACCGAGTTTTTTCCTAGGTGAGGTCGATATTCCCTATATATAGTGGTCTTTCCATCAAGAATAAGCCAATTTTTCCTTGTGAAAAGGCCGACATGCCTTTATAGATTTATCCTTGGGACGACTTCAAGGGGAGCTTGTGATAAGGTCTTTGGAGAGTTAACAAATTTTTCTCTTGCAATTAATTACATTCCCAAATGGGTTTTAAATCTTTGACATTGACTTAATAGACTTTATGACGCTATGATCAACCCTAAAAGCTCTTAATGGGAGCTTAAACTATAAAAATAAAATTCCTTGATCATGAAACTCATGATTCAAGAATTACAAAAATAATTTTATTTTCTTCTTTACATCAATTACATAAAATCATAATTACACATGTCATTATGAAGACCAAACCTAGTTACACTTACACTCTTAACTAGGGAGGTATTCATAATTTACATAAGGTGCTTGGACATTTTTAATTTGAAGAATTCTCATAAGAAGAGTTGGATTGGTAACCCATCTGTATAAAATCATATCATCCAGCATTATCACATTACAAGGCCTTGACTAACAACTCTATCTCTCCACAATATTAGAGCTCAATTTTGGTGAGACCAATAATGTATAGACACCCTCATCATTGTCTCTCTCGGAACATACCCTACCTAGGTTCTCAGAGTGTGTTCCACCATGACTACTCTTATCTTGGATTCCCAATTCTTAAAGAATATTGGTCCTTTACAAATACTCTTACCTTGGATGCCCTAACTCATCCTCAAAGAGTATCAGGTGCCAGATGTTTACCCAATCCTCCATTTTTTCTTCCCAAGTGAAGACAAAAATGATGTGTCTATCTCTCCCTCTCAAATTAGGGAGGACATACCCATTCCCCTGAAGGAATGTACAAATTCCTTAAAAGGGAATGTACCCAAGCTACCTCTTAACTAGGGACTTGACCAAGCTCCCTCTTGACTAAGGTCTTGCTTCTAGCAGCTCTTCAGGTGGAGATCATGGGATAACCAGCTGCTTGTAGAAATCCTTCCTTTGATTCCATGAATTTTCTTCTTTGTCATAGAGTCTAAATCTTTCAATACTTCTCCATAGGGCACATACCTTCCATCACTTTCATCCATGACTCAGTGATGTCATCATTCATTTTCTTTGAAAGTGATCCATTAGTCCATATCTAGTCTTCCTTCATGCCATGTTTCCTTCTTCATGTCATGTTTCCTTAAGGATATTTCATCCTGCTACCTGGTCATTAGTGGTGGAAGACATCCACATCTTTTCCCTTGGAAGCCCTACATAAGCCCATCCAGATATTATTAAAAAAATAAGAAATGATCATTTGGTCAAAATTACCTTGGTGATGGTCTCTCATCATGACATCTTCCCGTTAGCATCAACATGCTGCATACATATTGACACATCTCCAAAAAAATTCACTGTCAAGGGTCTCTTTCTTTTTCATACTTTATCAGGGTATTCCAATCTTTCAAGGAGATATCATAGTCAAATATTTCAGTTCTTGGATTTTGATTACCTTCTCCATAGTTGCATATTTCATGATCTCTTCCCTTATTTCTTCACACATTTTCTTCTTAGGAACTTCCCATAAGAGTTCCTTCAATTTTTTCCAACCACCTCATATTTCATATGAGGACATATTATGTTGATTTCATCTAGTCAGTGTGTGACCCATGCCTTCTTGCATCCTTTCAGAGGAGAAGATCCTTCCTTTAGATTATGCTCTCGAGATAGAGAATTTCCCCATATTACCTGCAACCATATGACATGACTCCATCAAATATGAGCATACATACATCATTTTCCTTTAGGTCATCTAGACTTCCTTTAACAACTTCCTTGATTAAAATAGCTTCAACCCATTGACCTTCTTTAATTCTTTTTACATCATACCATCCTCCCATGAATTCCTACAAGTTTGAATTGTTGATGAAACACTTGATTCATCTTGATTGGTGAACCTTCCGATGAAGATTCCAACAGAGTATCTTTAGTATCCTCATCCTGTAGATGTTTCCTTTTGATTAATGTATGATGATATTTGTACTAGACTTTTTATTTTTCCCATAAGTACCACTTATGATTCTAATGAGGTTACCAAGAGCTACATCCTTCCATGGGTGACTGCCATAGACTTCTATTTCAGCTATATTTCATGCTTCTCTATGATGATGTCACGAGCCCTTGATTTTAATACTTCTATGATGCCATGGTGCATCTTATCAATCTTTCTTAGTGACTCATGATAGTCATATCTTACAACATAGAACCTGAATACAGAAAGTTGAATAGAAATAGGTGAGGAAGACTATCTCATTCATAGTAGATATCTTTTACTTCTTCTTTCTTGGATTTCTTCTTTTTAGCTTCCTCCACTTCTTCGGTGATATGGGATTCTTCTCTTCCCCTTTTGTTACTGTCCTTATTTAGCTTAGGACAATCTCTCTTGTAACACCCATATTATTGACATCCATAACATTGAATCTTAGCCATGTTCTTTTGCATTTTATGAGGACCAAATTTTCCAATCTTTCCATTTCTTTTTGTCATTGTAGCATATGCTTTATTTTTCTCACTTGATCCTACATTACTTTTTTCCTTTTGCCTGGTTTCTTCAATCTTTCATAGTGACCATAGATCCTTGAATGAAGTAGCTACTTTATTCCCATAAATTCTTGAAGTAAAGTTACCCCATTCCTTTGGTAGTGCATTTAGTACTATGGTGGTCATCTACTTGTTAGACATTATTTATTACAGATCTTGAAGTTGATCCCTAATTTCAGATATCCTCATAAAGTATTAGGATATTATTTCTTATTTTTATATCATTAGCTTGTAGAGTTCTTGCCTTAATGAGATAAATTCTCCTACAGTGCTTACAGAAAACAACTCTACCAGTTTGTCATATATTTCTTTTTAAGTTTTAAGTTTAGATACATATGGGATGAGGGAATCCTTGATGGATTCTATGAGAATCCTTTGAACCCTTACTTCCAATTTCATAAACCTTGCAAATTCTTGAGGATATTATTTTGGAGGTTTGGTGATTGAGCCTTTAAAATTTTCCATGACCTCATTTTCAATGAGATTTATATATGCCCTCTTCTTCCATGTAAGAAATTTTGAATCCCCAACCAATTTGTTGATTTCCTTGAAAAAAATACATTTTGACAAATGTAGATGTAGAAATAAATATACTTACTTGTGAATATGCTTCTTCCACTTGCTACTTCCTTGAATTTGATGATGATATATAGATAATAGATAACTTCTCCTTGATGAATATTGTTCTCTTCAAGAGTGATCCTTGACTCCATAGAGAGGGAGATCACTTTAGATCCTTGAACGGTGATGTCCTTGTTGTTGATGAAAATTTCCTTTATCTTTCTTCTCTTGGATGAGTAGTATTCAATTTACTTTGATTTTTGGATCTCTTCTACTTGAGCATGGTATTTGTGTTTTTTTAGATGATGACTTGAGGATCCCAAGACTTCTTCTGGTGTAGATTTCTTCTTTGATCTATGGTTTTGACACTTCTTTGTAGATCTTGAATTCAATATGATCTTCTAGATTTTATTTGATTCCCTCCTCAAGATTTGGTCCTTGAATGCTTGAGTGTCCCTTAACGAGATTCCCTTTCCTTGATTTTGTCACTTTATCTCTGATACCATGTTGAGAAATATAGGGTATTAGGATTAGGTGATTTCACTTCTAATGATAATTGCTTATGAATGATTTGTACTTCTTTATATTAGGTTCTTTTCTTTTTTTAGATTATTATAGTGTTCTTCTTCATTGAATAACTACCAAAGCATAAAAAATAAGGAGACAAGAGACATAGAGTATAGGAAATGAGTTAGGTCCAAAACCTCTCCAACTTGAGAGGAAAACCCAAAACAAATTCTTCTTCTTATAGAGATTTCAATTGATAAATACCAAGACCAAGACCCTTTACACAAAAAATTTTCCAAGACCAAGTCACAAGACCCTTCTTTACTACTTCTTCTACTCTCCCAAGTCAACACAAGTCAAATTACCTTCTTGTGCTACTAGTCTCAGTTACTTTAAAATTTTAGCCCCTTTCCATAGATCTACAATATATATCTCTGCAATTCTACGTGTGTAAGGTGATGGACAGAGTTTATGATGCTTTCATCCTTCACTTTACTTGAAGACTTATCTTGGTGATCTCGTCTAGCACGGAAGGTGGATTGGAGACCTTCTTTATGACTTCTTTAAGGACTAATTTGATACCACTGTAGAAACCCTAGTTTTTTCCACATGTGGGAGGATATTAACCCAAAAACAGTGCCAAATATCTTCACTCTTCTTCTCCTCCTTGATGTTGGTTATGAGGTTCTCTTCTTGTGATTTTGTGGTCCTTTTATTTTTTTGGATGCTTGACAAAGTTCTGTCCTAGGTGAGGCCGAGCTTCCCTATATATAGGGGTCTATCCATCAAGAATAAGCTGAATTTTCCTTGTGACAAGGCCAACATGCCTTTCTAGATTTATCCTTAGGCCAAGTTCAAGGGGATCTAGTGACAAGGTCTTTGGAGGGTTAACAAATTTTTCTCTTATAATGAATTACATGCCCAAATGGATCTTCAATCTTTGACATTGACTTAATAGACTTTATGACATGATGATCAACCCTAAAATCTCTCAATGAGAGCTTTAATTATTAAAATTAAATTCCTTGATCATGAAACTCATGATTCAAGCATTACAAAAGTAATTTTATTTTCTTCTTTACATCAATTACATAAAATCATAATTACACATGTCATTATGAATACTGAACCTAGTTACACTTTTCAACAATAAGATGGAACACTGTAAGAACTAATGTCTTTATAATCCTAGGAAAAATAAGAGAGAAAGAGACCAAGCTACAATTTCCACTGATGCTAATCCTCTAAAGAAGTCCAAAATTGAGGATTTTTAAGTCAAAGACTTATTCTATTAAGTATTTAGGGATGTTATTCCTTGTATATCCTTTATTTGTAGTATAAGTTAATTTTTTTAGGCTTTGTAGATTTTTCTTTTGATCCCTAGGGTTTGTAGACCTAATATGTTTTTATAAAAAGTTCTTGAGATGCTTTGATAAGTTGAAGGAATCCCTCACCATATCTGGATCAATGCATAATCAAGAGGGGGCTTCTATTTTTCTCAAAAATATAACTATTCCTTATTTCCTTCATTACCTTGTTGATTTCCTCACACACACACACACACACACACACATATATCCTTCATATATATATATATATATATATATATATATATATATATATATATATATATATTTCACTTGTTCATAATCATTTTTCTTGTGTTTTCCTTGAAAATAAAATTTTATAGAAACGTCGATAAAATAAAGGATTGTGGCTAGATTCAGAAGAAGCCTTACAAGGTTTGACAAGGTAGTAACTCAAGATATGTATAAGATTACAATATTTTTAGCAGGTCTTCATCATATAAGAAGGCACAATCTTTTTATCTTTTAGTGTTCTTTATATCAATAACTCTTTCACGTCTAAGGTTTTGCTATAGAATCATGAAGATTCTTATATTGTTAGGGTGTTTGATTTCTAAAATTAAAATCAATCCATGTAGTATTATTTTTTGGTATTTGTTCACTTTGGTAAAACCCTAGCCTTTTGATTTGGATTTGTTGATGGTATCTAGGGAATACGATAAAACCCACACTTTTTAGGGTTTGATGATATTATCTAGGTTTTATGATAAAAACCCTAGTAAAATTTGAAATAAGATTCTAGGACTTGAAAGAGAAACCCTAGATGCTTTCGTTATGGTTAAAACCCTAACATGGTTTGTTTGTTGAAGGTTTAATATTAAATTTTTGATGATGATATCTAAGGTCTGTGACAAAACCATAGCAAAGGTTTTTGTATGATTCTAGGGCATAAAAATGTAACCCTAGGTGTAAATTCTTCCATACAATTGAAATCCTAGCAAAGTTTAGGTTTTGAATATCCAAGATTTATTTTCTTGTTTGAAGTTTTTACCGTAGTTGTGATAACATGTTATTGATAAAGTTAATTTCATGCTCTTGTACATATATATTTGTGCCCGATTGTACTTGTTGTTGAGATTTCTAGGCACGTAGTTTGCAAGAAGTTGTAAAGAGGCAATCCTACCTCATACTTGATGATAACCTTATGATGACTATGAGCATGATAGAAAGAGGGATCTACAAGAAACCTGATGACTTTCAAGTTTACATTAATGATTGAATGGTGACCTTGTTGCCATATGAAGGAATGAATTTTTGGAAGGTTGAAGTTTTTCAATGATATGATGATGCAAAAGAAAAGAAAGTTGTTGTTTTCCCTGAGTTTAGAGGAATATTGGATGAACAAAAGTGTAAATCCACAATAGTTAAGAGTGAGAACATGATCTTGGAAAATGTCGATAAGGAAAAGAATCAAAGAATGTTTGAAGCACTACTGATGGTTATTTGTGTTTTATGAGGTCATGAACAAGACTTGGTTATTTTGTGAGGTGCTAAGGATGAGTTTGGTTCTGGTTGAGTAGATTGGAAAAGAAATCTTATGCAAAGATCTGTTTGGATATTATGATGAACTAAGCAACATCAGAATGGTTGAGGACCCTGAATATTGTGCTATCATGTTGATAATAAGAACTAATATAGTGGAAGTGATTGGGTTCGTGAGGCTATAGTATGTTCAAATAGATGAAAAAGTAGCTGGTATGTGGATATCTCCCTGAGAAGTTTGAATATTTGATAAGCATTCCTGGATTGGTGGATATATATGATTTGGTTTAGAGGGATAGGTGAGTATCATAAACTTCCCATATGATGGTACTTAGGGGGACATTTTGGCCTAGTTGCTGTTGAGATCTTAGTTATAGACTAGCCTTGATGATGCCTAGATCTCGATGTGCGAGGGTATCTTGGTTTTATAGAGATCTATTTTAGTGATTGACCTTGATGATACCTAGATCCCTGTGAGGATTGGTTCTTGGCATAGTGGCCTATATGGTATCTATATCTAGTTGGATTAATACCAAGGTTGTAGCCTAACGGTACCTATAGTGTCAAGTTGCCTTAATGACACCTTCCTCCCTATTGGGAGGATTACCTTAGAAATTTTGGTATCCCTAGCATTGAAGATGTTGTTTTAATCTTCTTGGAACTTTTCAAATTGAGGTTAACCCTATACCACTTGAACAATTATGAATACCTCCCTAATTAACATGGAGTGTTGAGAAATGTAACTAGTATCGGTCTTCAGACTTGTAATCTAGCTCATGATATAATGTAATTCTTATCTATTTTTCAAAAGAAAGAGAAAGAAAAATTATTGTGAAGATCAAAAGAAAAATATTTTTATAAGCATGGGTTTCTTGCTCAATTTATTATATTTCTAGGTCAAGGAACCCATTGTGTGCTTCTAGGGTTTATGTCATGAGTCATTGTCCTTGTCATCATTTAATAGTCCCTTATTGTTAATTTTGTATTAAAGAATAAAAGTTATTTTATGTAATTTGGTCAAATATGGCTCCTCCACCAAGTCGGCCCACCCTTTATTCAATTCAACCTCATAAAGGAATTTGACCACACAAAAAGACTATATATTGGCAGTGCATTCGACCTATTTGAGGATCCAACTAAGAACAATTTGATCTGTAATTTAAATGGAGTGCGAAGGTAAGAAAAGGAGGTGACAAAAGGCTTGAAGAAGGAGAAGAAACCCTAATGATGGAAAGGAGCTCATTTTCTCTTGTTTCTAGCTCACACGTGCAAGATTTAGGGTTGCAAGAAGGGGTCTAAATTACAAGTTTGTAGTAGAGGCAAAAATCTTGATGAAGGAAGAAAAATATGTGATTGATGTAGTATTGAAGAAGGGTTGACTCTTGCTAACTAGAAGTTGATATTCGTCATCTTATAAGCAATATCTTGGGAGGCTTACTTAGTGGATTAAAGGAACTCTTTTTATTGGTCATACGGTCTTGGTTGTCTCATTTTATTTGGTTCTAAATGAAGAGAAGCAAATTTTTGGGTTCTCCCCTAGAAGAGGGTTTTTTCCATCTCTAAGAGCCTACATCATGTCTCCTCATTATTTTGATATTCATGCATTTATGTTTTTGGTAGTTGCTTGATAATAATAAGATAATAATAAGACATAAAAGAAGCTAATAAGAATTCAAATAATTCACAAGTAATTATCAAGATAAGAAAATCTTTCTTCCTTTATGATTTTCTAACACTCATCGCATGGTTTCTAACAAGAGGTGGAACGTCATGTAACTCCTCACGATTGAGGAGATATGCCTTCTCAAAGTTGAAGACCTAACGTTTGGTCAAGGTGCCCCAAATGAATGGAAGATACAACTCTATGATTATTCTAATTTGGGCATAAATGTTGAATAAAAATATGTTGATTCTTGGACTAATTGTGTGGGTCTTAGTAATTGACAAAATCATCCTCAAAAGAGGAATTTTTATATTTTGAAATGGATTCAATAAGGGGTGTTAGGTTGGATCAACTAAAATGTGAATTTGTTAATTTTATTTTTGCTAAAAGATCAGTTTGACTCCACCTATTTAGGGGTGTTTTTAGGGTAATTCATCCCACCTTCAAGCCCCCTCCTTCAAGTATAAATAGGGCACTTATATGCCCTCAAAAATCATTGTTTTCTTGCATCATTTACTTGTGTATTCTCTCTAAAATTATTGAGGTCATGGGAAGAGTTGAAGGTCTAAATAAGGGGAAAGAAAATTGGTGTTTCTTGATCTTATTTTTATATTTTATCTCTATGGTGAGTCACTCGACAAGATGAGTAGCCTGAGGTTGTTCTTTGAGGAAAAATTTCAGAAAAAAAAAAAAAAAAAAAAAAAAAAAAAATCTTTGAGGAAAAAATTCAGCCTTCTTGAGGCTAAAATGAGGTAGAATTTAGGTTGATTCTGAGGCCTATTTGACACTAATATGAGTTTGAGTTTGGGCAAGAAACTACATGAGAGTTAGCCCAAATTTGAACTTGTTTTGACCTAGTTAGGGTTGTAGCGACTATCATATCAGGCCTATCCAAACCTTTTGAGGAAGGGCCAAGTTCAAATGATTTAAACCTATTGTAAGTGGTAGCTTGTGGTTGTATTGTAATTTTGGATCATTCCTAGAGTAAGAATAAGAGTGGTTGCATAAGAATACTATGCTCAATTTCTAAGTCGCTCCATTAAGACTTATTGTATGGCCACATGAATAAAGGTTCAATGCATAAAGGAAACTAGTCTATTTTAGGACTGTTAATATCTATTTTGATCTTTTGTGGCATAAGTAAAATTATGGCAGTGTGTTTATCCACAACATATCTATCTAGGAATAAAATCATGTTTAAGATTACTAGTATATTTTATGATCATAGTTTTGTTTTGTAGTTTCGAATCTATGCTCAATGAATTTGAATATTTGTAGGAGGGTATAAACATATATGTGTAGGGAGAATTATATCCAATGCATCCTTACATTAACTAATTTCTAAAACTATTAAAACACTACTAGCAGTGACATGATTTTTTATAAAGGGATACTGTGGAAGTTGGAAAAAAGTAGAGGCAGTAATAGTGCAACAATGTGTTGGAAACAATGATAGTGCAACAATGACACTGATCAAGCAGAGTAGTGAATACTCTACACATATATCTTCTCTTAAGGGTGGTTGGGTGGTGCATGAAGGAGACTGAAGACTCCTTTAGGTTGGAGCCTAAGAATATCTTCAAATATTTAGGGTAGAAGGGTGGTGTAAATAAAATATTGAAGTCGCCTTTAGGTTGGATCCTAAAAACACTTCAAGGTGGTAGGGTGGTGCTAGGGAGGCAAACTAGCAAGGTGTTAGAGAATCCTTCCAGTTGGAGCTAGTAAAACCAAGGTATTGGGTGCACCCTTTCATTTGGAGCTGATAAAACCAAGGGGTTGGAGCCTCCTGGTAGTTATTGCTAGAGAATATTGGAAGTTGGAGCTTCATGCTGATGTAATATTTACAACATATATTAAAAAGAGTTCAATGGTTTTTCTTCTGAAGGGGTTTCAACCTAAAAATATCTTGTGTATTTTCCATAATGTTATGAATCCTTGAATGGTGTTATTAATATATAATGTTTAATTGACACATTAAATGTTTAAAAAATCCCAATTTTTATTCACCCCCCTCTTAGTATTGGCAAATATTCAAAAATAAAATACTAGGACACTTGAACTTTGAAATTTTGGTAAAAAACAACAAAACGCAAGCAATGAGAGATGTGCCCAAAATATTGAAAACAACATGTGTGATCTACAAATCTTGCCAACATGTGAAATAAATAAGAGTGGACTTAAAATCAAGGGAGTTCTTCACATTAAGACCACTAGATCTTGTTCAGACTGATGTTTGTAGATAAAAAAGAACACAATCCCTACAAGGAGAAAGGTACTTTATGTTGTTTTTGTTGATTATACTAGAATGGTATGGTTTTATTTTCTTAAAGAAAAACATAAACACTAGATATTTTCATGTACTCATTAAAGGCCTTAGTCGAAAATGAAAGTGATCTTAAAATAAAATGTTGAAGATTAGATAGAGGAGGTGAACTTACTCAAATGACTTTAATGAATTCTGTGAGAAATGTGGAATCAAGAGACAACTTTCAATCATAAGAAATCCACAACAAAATGGAGTCGTAAAAAGAAAGAATAGATCAATGCAATAAAGAATGAGAACAATGTTGCTAGAGGCCAAATTACAAGATAAGTTTTGGAAAGAAGAAGTTGTTGCAATAGTTTACATCATAAATAGAGCACAATTTTAAGTTAACAATGACAAGACACCATATGATCTATGGAGGGGCGGGCCAAGTTCAATTAATTATCTTAGAATTTTTGGAAGAAAATGTAATGTGAGGATAAATGATAATAAATTGGGAAAAGTTGATTCTAGAGTAGACAAGGTAATCTTCCTTGGATAATCAACAATAAGTAAAGATTATAAATTCTATAATAAAAGACTATGTCAAGCTATAAAAATTATTGATGTAAGAATAGTTGAAGCATGGCTAGAGAAAGAAGCAAAACAAACAAATGCATATTTAAAAGATACCATCCATGTGGAATAATAAGAGATTACTAGAATGGAAGAACAAGCAAAATAAGAAAAATATACATCCAATATATATTTTAAATTTCTGAAAAAAGATTACCTATAGAACCAAATGATTGGAGATGTTGATGCAGGTATGAAAAACTTGAGAAGAATGATAAATTCACTAGGAAAATTCAAATTTTCCTTGCATTCCAAAATAGAGACAAAGGAATTTGCAAAAGCCAGTAAGGACCAACATTGGGTTAATGTTATGGAAGACGAATTGAATCAAATTGAGAAATATGGAACCTAGGAACTTGTGTTGTGATTGAAAGAAAAAAAATGTGATTGAGACTAAGTGGTTATTCAAAAAGAAAATGAATGAAGATGGAAAAATTATCTTAAATAAGGTAAGTCTACTTGTTTGTAAGGGTTATGCACAAATTGAAGGAATTGATTTTGAAGAAACTTTTTCTCTAGCTGCTAGATTAGAAGAAATAAGAATGTTTTTGGCATTTTTGTGTTCTAAAGGCTTCAAATTTTATCATATGGATGTTAAATCATTCTTTCTAAATGGATATTTAAAGGAAGAAGTATACATCAAACAATTAGAAGATTTTGACTTGTCCAAAAACAAAGATTATGTGTGAAAATTGAAGAAAGCTCTTTATGGGTTAAAAAAATCTCTAAAAGCTTGGTTTTCCAAGGCACATCATTATGTTCGACCACAAGCTTTCAAAAAAGGTGTTTCTGATAACAATCTCTACATAAACATGGTAAAGGACAATGTTGTAGCCTAGTTTGACCCTCTTTAAATTGGGCCATCTTTGCAAATTCTATTTCAATTGGACCCTCATCTTGTAATTTCTAGCCTTTCTTTGTCTCTTAAAACCCATGCCCGTTACAATTAACCTCTACCTCAACTATTTAAAGTCACTAATCAGAAACACATGCCCTTTGAAACATTTGAACATGTTGTTGAGAAATCTATGGCAACTAGATTAGGGAGATTGATTTCTCTTTACTTTGATAATTGCCTGTGATGTTCTTTTACTTTAACTTGATATACTTGTAATTAGATTCTTCTTAACTTGCTTATTATACTTCTCTTATCATCAAACAATTACCAAAACATTAAGATCAATAGAACAACTAAACACAAGATGTAGGTGCTAGCCAGTCCAAAACCTCTCCTCGAGATGAAAACCCACAAGAAATTCTTCTCTACTTATAGAATCTTCAAATGAAAATTTCCAAGACATTTAAGGCACAAGACAAAGACCCTTCTAAGACCAAGTCAACCTCCTTTTGATGAGAAAAAGATTTCATCCTTCCTGCAATTTTTGCAACTTCTATCCCAACAACTTTGTACAACTTCGATCCCCAACAACTTATGCAACTTCACCTCCAACGTCAACCTAGTTGCTTCACAACTTTGACATAGCAACTTGTTGATGCCTCGAAATTCGCTACAACAACATTGCGCATGACCACCCAGTACGAACCTTAAAGCAACTCCTTTTCCTTTTGGAATGGTGGTTCTGACTGGTTTTACTAGGTCCAGTTACCTTCTCTCAATCTCCAATGGCTTAAAATATGACTTTATTCCACCAATGGGGAAGAGGCATCATATTAGCCCTCTTGTTGATCAAGCAAGAAATTGATCCTTCAGCTAATATGGGGCTCATCCAAGCCACAATTAAAGTTTGTCTCTTTGTGAAGCGGACTTCTAGGAATGTAGAATTAATCTAAATGAAAGATTACTCTAAAATGAAATCAAAAGGAACTAAATCCTAATCCTATCTCAATTAGGCATATATAGATCTAACCCAGCCGAGAGCAAGATATTTAAATGATTTGGATTTAAATATGGATGACTTATAATGAATATCAAGCTAATGAAGTAGTTCAATTAACTGGAATTATGAATACTAAAACACATTCTATTCAGAGACCTCTTCACTGAAATAATCAACCAACAACATTTAGGAAGTAGTTCACAAAATGATATTGATTGTTAAATCAATCATTATAATAATTAAACAATAATATGAGGAAATAGTTCACAACATATCATTATTTGTTAAATCAATATTAAAAGACAGATTTCTGAGTAAATAGTTACTCAGAAATCAAAATTCAACCCATAAGAGCAGAGATAAATAATAACATATAATTGAGACAAATTACTCATATCAACAATAATGCGCAAATATGAATAAAATGACACATTCCTACCATCATAAAATGAAACTAGTATTTAAAACAATAATATTAGAAACACCAATTTATTGAACTCCATTTAAAAAAAAGGGAATGCCACTTATGTTATCACATCGCAGAATCACATTAGGGTTTTTTAAAATGTCCATGTTAATGTTTTTGCGATATCGGGAAGCTCTGATACGAAGTGGACCCAATCTCATTTATAAAAATATTTTAAATTTTTAATTCGGTTCCAAAACAATCGGAGATTGGATGACCTTTTAAAGTAATGAAGACGAAGTAAAGTGATTCCACTTAGAGTGGGATTCTCCTATTATAAACTACATCCACTTTGGTAATTAACAATCCTACAAATTGGACTACAACCACTTTGCAATTTTGGGGTTTTGGGTTTGGAATTTTGTTTTAAATAACAAATCGGAGTAAATTACCAAGATCTCGAAACGTTTTTCAACTAATGTACAATTTAGCTGGGTCATTTTGTAGGATCGTTGGTGAAAAATAAAAAATATTAGTAAAAATTAACTAAGAATTAATATTTACAATGAATGACTATTGAACTTAATTAGTTACAAAATTTGAAATATTATACATTTATTTACATTTTTTAGTCAAGGCGAGAAAATGATCAAACCTCAAAATAGTGCCATTTACAAACTAGTTGACCAAATGAGGCGAAACAAGTATCGATGGAAAGCTTCTAAAAAGTTGGATTCAATGAAACAATCAAAATAAAAATCTAATGAAAATGATAAAATGATAAAATTGTAAGCCAATTAACTTAAATGACAATCATAAAAGATGCTTAGCCAAAAATTAATGGAAAGGGTCCCTATTATTTGAAGTAATAGGAAGTGTTGGGTTTTCCCTAAAACAATTACAACACAATGGGAAGAACCACTTATCTTTGGTTAAATATAATGAACTTTAATTTATCCAAAGTTTAAAAATAATTGAAATCACAAAATCATCTAACAATAAAATATTTGCATAGGTACCACATAAATAGATTAAGTAATATGATTTTGTAAAGATAAGTATTAAAAGAAGACTCAAATAAAAGTAATGAATCCAAATTCAAGAAAAAATATTTTAAAACTACCTCGTATGAAAAATAGAACAAGGTACAAATAGGAGTTTTTGATAAAGCATGTATCCATTTTATGATTGGTCTCTGAAATTGTTTCGCTACCAGTGAGCTTGAACAGTACCCCGACGAAGTTGTCTTTTATGCCATACAAGCCTAGTCCCACTGCCAACAAGCGTCCATAGCCCCGACGGGTTTACTTGTATTTCCCAGGCTTCCTCTTTAATCACCCTTTTGATAAGTGCATTTTGAAAGCTTTTAGTTTATGATGTATTTGAGTGAAAGAGGTGGGATGGTAATAAAGATTTATTTTTAATGTAAATAATACTTTCATAATGTTTACTCCAAGTTCTTTCCCTAGAACTATCAATCAAAGGCTTTTATGTGGAGGGGTGGCAGGGATTCATTGTATTTAAACTCAAATCAATTCTTTCCTTGAAAAAGTAACCCCAAACACTTAGTAAACATGTGTGTTCCTCCATGAAAAAGATTCAAATAAAGATGATCTTATGGTTCAATACGGATTTTCCTTTAATGATAAATTAAATTCACTGAAATAGATAGAGTTAGGAGATTTCCCATGTATGTTAATCATTGTTGGGTGAGGAAAAAGCCTTTCACATAAATCATGGTAGAGTCACCAAAATCAAAACAAAACCGAAATCAAAAGGAAAAGAATTCCTAAACTAAAGTAAGAAAAGAAATCAACAAACAAAAATAAAATGAAGAAGGCGAAAGGTGAAAGAAAAAATCAATTTTAAAAGATAAACTCCAACAAGACTACTTATACAATTGTCTCAACAAAAGAAATAAAACAAAATTAGCATATGTGTGTTCCTTCTTATGTTCAAATTATTATTTTCTTTTATCTTGTTGAGTTATAAGAAATGAGTCTCTCAAAATGGAGAGGGTGAATAACAATGATGATAGATAATATGCCAAATGAGAATTGTCTGTCTGTTGCAAACTTTCTTGTTTCGAAGCAAAACCTGCAAAAAATATCTTAACCATTTTATGATAAAAGTAATGCTTAAAGAAATAGACTAGAGGTTCAAAAACTCCCCAATTTAGGTGATTTGATGAAGATCATTACTGCTTCTTTTAAGAATCTCAAATCAAACTGAACAAAATAGAATGAAATTCGAAAATTGATTTGGTAGAGGTGCCAAAAGGTTGATGAAAACCTGTAAAAACATATTTCAAGATCAACAAAAATTAAAAAGCAAAATTGAAACCAAAAGAAAATAAATGAAAGTGGGAGCATGAAACTTACCATTGGAGAATTTCTTTTAATCTTATCTGAGAGGTATCATTTTTTCCAATACTAGATAACTTCTTCCTTTAATTAGAATTAAAAGCATGAATAAATTTTATTGACCCAAAATCATTGTTTATTAAATTCAATATAAAGCAAGGAGTAAACTAAGAAAGCAATGTTTCATGTTCAGGGAATCGAAAATAAACCAAATCCATCAAAAATAAGAATGAATATATTCTTCTTAATGAATTGCAATGATGAATGTTCTCTTAATATTATAAGTTTCATATCAACTCCATGTTTTTCATAAAGTGTTCATAATTAAGACCAAATCCAAGATAATGAAATACAGATGTATAGACGGGGAGGTCTTGAATTAAATATAGAGTGATATATCTAAAATTTAAATATAAGATAAAATAAAAAATGATTTAACCATGTTGAAAACGTCTTATCAATTGCTTCATTACCATAGTGATTTATTTAAAGTATTTTATGCAGGACAACACTTTATCAGATGTTTCACACTGCACATTTCTTTCCCACGCATAATTTCCAAGTTGCGAGATTTACCTTTTCCGATATATGATTGAGTGTTAGATAACAGTTAAAAGATAATGATAGAGCGACATAAATTAGATTTTATCACATCAGAGGATCTTAAGACAAGGCGTCATTTGAGTTTCACGATGTGATATAAGTGTTGCGATGGAGTGATTGCGATATGAGCATATGCAATGGGTAATTGAGATGGAGCGAGTCTGATATTGGAGAATAATCATATCGAAGACCAGAGCAGTTAGGAAAAGGAAATGTTGATATTATTCTTGTGATATGCCAGAATGTGATAGATAACGTGGATCATTAGTGGGACTGACTTTGGATTTTATAAGAAATCGACGACTAGAAGTTCTCAGTACGGGATGTAAAATCATTGGTATGCCAATGTGTGATGAAGAACTGACCCAGTTGTTTAATTATATGGATTTAATTGCATATCAGATCCGGGACATCGAAACTTTTAAACATGTTAAACACCTAATCATAGGGATTGGGTGAACAACTATAATTAGTGTAAATACATAATAAAGGAAATGAAGAGTCATCGAGAGATGAACTAAACAGTCACTCCCTATTGTATATAATAATTAACAACTTGAATGAATAACACGATTACGTTTGAGGAGTTACCTCCTGGTCTGACATGGTATCAGGGCCAGCGCCATTTTTGGCTTCCCTCTCTGCTTTGACACTCCTCTCTGGAAACTGCTATAGACATTCGACTGGTTATGTGAGGCAATGGTATCAGAGTGCAATTGAGGTTTCACTGGCCTGAAAATGCAAGTCATGTCAAACTGTCGTAGGATGAGAAAGAAAGCCAGTCATTCCCCTCATGCCCGTTATGGTTTATCACTCGTTCCAGCAATGGGGCCTAGATGTCATAGGCGAGATCACTCCAAACTGTTCACAACAACATAATTACATACTCACAGCTATCAACTACTTCGCCAGATGGACCGAAGCCATCCCGCTTCAGAAGGTAAACGAAGATGAGGTAATATCATTCATTGAGAAATTCATTATCAACAGGTATGGCATCCCTGACACTCTCATATTTCATAATGCTTCTTACTTTTCATCACTGAAATTGACTGAATTTTATATTGATAAGTCAATCCACATAATATGCAGCAAACTAGTACCACCAGGGAAATGGAGTTATAGAGTCCTCAAATAAGAACCTCACACGCATAATCTGTAAGTCTGTCACAGAAAACTAGAGGAACTAGCACAACGCTTTAACAAATGCCCTTTGGGTCAATAGGGTCACCCCAAAAGTGGCCTTAGGAAACTCCCCATACTTCCTCGTCTATGGAAAGGAAGCCATCCTGCCTCCCAACGTTACCCTTCCCTCTTTACAGCTCTCCCAAGCTTCAAGAGGAACCCCCTCTACCTTACTTCAAGAGAGGATCATCCCACTGATGAGGTTGGAGGAATTGAGAGATAAATCCAGAAATAAATTCAGGAATCACCAAATGATTGTAAAAAGATGGTTTGATCATCATCTAGTAGGAGATAAAGACTTCCAAATAGGAGAGCTAGTCCTGAAATGGGACAAGTTGAGTGAGCCAAAAGGTAAACACACGAAATTCCAACACTTATGGCTGGGCCCATTCCAAGTTGTGGAAAAAATTGGTCAGGGAACTTACAGATTGAAAACTTTACAGGGAAAAACTGAAAAACTCCCTGTTAATGGCTAGCATCTCAAAAGATACTTCCAGTAGCCACCACATGGTGGTTACCTCCTGAGTAGGTTAGGATTTGTTTTATTTTTATGTTAGTTTAGTCACATTTCCACCTTTTCCTTTCTCATTTTTCTGCAAGGTTCATTTTCCTTCTATTTTGAATTACAGTCCTTTTCAGCCAACTAATTTTAGTCCTCCAGTCTCACTTTTACCTTTTCAGATTGCACTCATTCACCACCATTAGCCTTTACTTTCCTCATTAACTTGCTAGTGAGTCTGCTGATTCTAAATCCATCACTACCTTGTAAATCAAACAAATTTTCAATAAGCCCATGAGAACTTGTAAATTAGATGTGGAATTCAACACTGAAGCCACTTATTGGCATCTGTTGGGAACTAGGTGAGATCTGTTGATAACTTGGATATCTGGAGCATGTGGGGGAATCTTTATAAAATAAAAAAGGTGTAACTGCAACAGGATTGGCATGGAGGAACGTTTCATTTTAAATAAATCCCACTCAGACCTAGCCTATACTTGCCTTTAAGGTTTACAGTCATTCTCCATTGGTCCCATACACCACACTAAATTGTCCAATACCTGTTATCTACAAGTAAACCTCCTTTCATGGGCTAAGCTCACTGTCATATACCCTGTGGAAAATCCAATTGTGCTCTAGTCCTTGTTATAGAGATTTTTGGGCACTGCAAACCCAATCACATATGTCCATAAACTAAGGGCTCTTAAATCCCTAAAAGTGTTTTTTCATAGCCTAAAGAATCATGGTCAACTGATTACATCATTTCCCAGAAGTTCCACCTAAAAAACCACTCAGAACTGGACAAAACTGGACCATACAAACTACTCCTTGGTCAAGGTGTGATGCATCTCACCTGCCACACACAAGAGGTGCGATGCATCTCACCTGCCACACACAAGAGGTGCGATGCATACTAAAAATGCCTTCTATAGGGTGCGATGAGTGAGAGTAGACAAATGGCAGAGATAGTTTGCTAAGTGGAAACCCAGAGAATCTTCTAGAAACTTCTCATATGACACTTGCCTCTCTTAATTCGCCTAGGGATGAGTAAGAGATCATGAAATCTCCAAGTGGAACCAAGAACTATGAGTGAAATGACACTAATCAAAAACCCAAAAGCTGACTCACCCCTCTATAAATATCTATAAATGGATCCCTCATCTGAGAGATCTAGAGGCTGGAATTTTGTAATTTGTAAGGAAGTGTTGTTGGTTTCTCTTTGAGAAGAAACATTGTATTGTTGGGTGATCTTGCTTTTCATGAGGTGAAGAGGGCTTTCATGCTGGTAGGATGATGCTGGATCAGACAGTTGGGTTGTAATCCTTTCTTCTACTTCTACTATCAATAAAGTTCTTTGAGTTTTCCTCCATATAATTATGTATTTGTAAATCTTGTTATTTGTGGATGCAATTGTATGGTTAATGTATTTCTGGTTCTACATTGTTTATGATATCATAGATCTCGATGCTTTGATGGTGTGTTGTTTCTTTGCCTCTACAAATATTCTCTAAAGTGGGACAAGTAGGAGAAGAGTGGCAAGCTCTATCAAGGGAGAGAGGAAACAAGCAAGGAGCCAAGCGGAAGATACAGGTTGGTCCTCTCTACTTCTCTCTTATCTATCATACATAAAGGAAATCTTGAAGTGATTTGAATTGTTTATTTCTAAGATAGCTACCGTCTTAGTGGGACTAGAAAATCGAAAAGACACTAGTTTTCCCAGAAACAAAATGGCGACTCCGTTGGGGAACGAATAGTTTGTTTGTTTGTTACTGTTGTTTTCTTTATAAACTACAGACAGAGTCTAAAGTTAAGCCAACTAGCCTTCGAACTGCCCTTGCTATCCAAGTGCAAAGTAGATCAACGTTGCTTCAGTCAATCTCCGGGTTGGTTTATGAACTGAACATCTGACTTGAAAACATCCTAAGTGCCCTTGTGGTAGCTCATTAACCTTATAAGATCATACCCCTATACTTTGTTTTTACTGTTTATCATAGCTCAGCCTAAATCATTGAACTTCGCTACAAATTTTGAGTGAAAACCAAGCTCAGTTTTGTTCCCTAGTCCATCGCACTATCTCTAACTGGTAGCCTGGATGCATCGCACCTCCCATGTGTTGTAGGTGAGATACATCCCTGTTTCCCTTAAGGACAGGTGCGATGATTGAATGATACTATTTCCCTCTCTGGAATTTGGTTTTTTCTTCCTTGTTTTCAGTTGTATTCAGTATTTTTGCTACTTATGATCAGTGTATAATTGCTATCAGACTTTTGAGCCTTGGTTGTGTTCTTACCATCACCTCCATTCTTTTGGTCGATCATATGCCTCCACTTGATTGCTTACCCTTTTGAGGAACAGCTGCGACGAGTGATTTTGTTAGCCACCCTCTTTACCCTGCCGTGTTTAAGAAGTTCCAAACTTACCTGGAACCAGTTGCTACCCGAAAACATCATTCGTTCCTCAAAAACGAGTCTCTTTTAAGCTCTTTTTAGACTCGTAAAATATGAAAAGATTGTCGAGCCACTGGCCTTTCCAGCTCGTTAAAGTAAGGGGAAGCGCCATCCCTCCTCTAAATTTTAATCTTTTTGAACCTGAGGGATCATTCCACAAAAAGATCAAGCACTTTTCTTTTTTGGCTCGCTAAAGCTATCGAAAAGTCATCCCTTTTGTATTATTTTATACTTTTTCGGACTTAAGGGATTATGCCACGAAAAAGGATTGTTGGAGTTTCCTTTCCATCCCTTTTTCAAACTCCCTAAACGTGAAAAGGAATGAGTTATCTTTATCGTTAAACTCGTTAAAGCAATAGCGACAAACTTGTCCATCAGGACAAGAGCGAGTTTCACTGTCACTAGGCTCGCTAAAACATAGCGACAGGTTTGCCCGAAGGGAAAGTTATAGAACAAGCATATGTTATCCTCCTCAATATTGACAAAAATAAAGAGGTACTGGTCACCAATGGCTGGGGAAAAAGGGAAGAAAACTTGAAGAACTTCGTTGGTAGCAGGTCGCTCTTGAACATGACACTTTCACTCCATCACCATGATTGAGTCGGGTTGGGTTATTTTGTTCACCGGTCACATCACCATTAGTCCTCCGTACCATCCACTTTTGGGGTTAACGCTACCAATCCATCTCAGTGTCACTGATATGTTCAAGAGAATTCACCAACCCAGCTAACGCCTCATCCACTACAATACTTTCACCCTCCATTTTTCATGACTGCCATTCCTGAACCTTATATCATCAAATCGCTTTTACCTCCAGAAAATCATTTGCTTCGTTTCATGTCCTAGATATGGGATTCATTAAGGCCCTCCTACGATGGGCCACTTCTTGTCGACATCAACTCATTATCCAAGAAGTTGGCTTAGAAACAACCCTTTTAGTACTTTGAAGCTTGCATGCCTCAATGGCAAGTTTCTAACTTCCAGCGATAGGTTTACATCAATGGCTTTCGACCGAAAGATGTTGCATGGTGTTCGACATCAGATCCTATATTCACACCACGTGAATTATATTGCAGTACCTTGAGGGTCATTATCATTATCGGTGATTCCTCTCGCGCATGTTAATAGCTTACATCATTGGCTGGTAATCAGGCGATGTCTTTCCATGTTTGACTTCAGAACATCTTTTCACATGGATCGACTTGTACATCGGGCGAAGATTGAACGATTTTGAAGACCCTGGATCTAGTTTCATCCATCCGGGCTGCAATATATTCAGGAAGATGAAGACATCAAATGTGCATAGTAGTTGCACAAATGATCATCCAAGCTAAGGGATGATGGCTCTACAAGAATCACTAGTATGCAACAGCGGACGATTGTCTATCCTATGTACATGAAAATGAATTTATAAAGCTGAGCATGGGAATGCCTGCCTCAGCTAGATCATGAAAATAATATGAAGATAATGTATTGCATTTTATTTTATACAGGTCACCTTCTAGTTTGAAGACCTCGGATCCTCATGATAAAGCATTTCACCCGACATCAGAAGATTTACGACCTCATGCTTTAGGGGGCAACTATTATAGACATATTTGGGAACTGCAACCCCAATCACATATGTCGATAAACCAAGGGCTCTTAAACCCCTAAAAGTGTTGTTTCACACCCTAAAGAATCATGGTCAACTGATTACATCATTTTCCAGAAGTTCCACCTAAAAAACCACTCAGAACTGGCCACAACTGGACCATACAGACTGCTCCTTGGTCAAGGTGCGATGGATCTCACCTGCCACACACAAGAGGTGCGATGCATACTAAAAAGACCTTCTGTAGGGTGCGATGAGCGAGAGTAGACAAATGGCAGAGACAATTTGCGAAGTGGAAACCTAGAGAATCTTCTAGAAACTTCTCATATGACACTTGCCTCTCTGAATTCGCCCAGGGATGAGTAAGAGATCATGAAATCTCCAAGTGGAACCAAGAACTGTCAGTGAAATGACACTAATAAAAGACCCAGAATCTGACTCACCCCTCTGCAAATATCTATAAATGGGTCCCTCATCTAAGAGATATAGAGGCTGGAATTTTGTAATTTGTAAGGAAGTGATGTTGGTTTCTCTTTGAGAAGAAATATTGTATTGTTGGGTGATCTTGCTTTTCATGAGGTGAAGAGGGCTTTCATGCTAGGAGGATGATGCTATATTAGACAGCTAGGTTGTAATCCTTTCTTCTACTTCTATTATCAATAAAGTTCTTTGAGTTTTCCTCCATATAATTATGTATTTGTAAATCTTGTTATTTGTGGATACAATTGTATGGTTGATGTATTTATGGTTTTGTATTGTTTATGATATCATAGATCTCGATGCTTTGATGGTGTGGTTTTGCTTTGCCTCTACAGATATTCTCTAAAGCGGGACAAGTAGGAGAAGATTGGAAAGCTCTATCAAGGGAGAGAGTAAACAAGCAAGGAGCCAAGCGGAAGATATAGGTTGGTCCTCTCGACTTCTCTCTTATTTATCATACATAAAGGAAATATTGAAGTGTTTTGAATTGTTTGTTTCTAAGATAGCTACCCGTCTTAGTGGGACTAGAAGATCGAAAAGACACTAGTTTTCCCGAAAACAGTCCTTGTGCCTGAAACTGGAAGGACTCATTTAAAAAAAAAAATGGAATGTCAAGTCCTTATACTAATCTGGAAGGACAACTCATTTAACAGTTTATAGGGTCCCTTAAAACCCGTTGGAACTAGCCATTCCAAATGAAATCAGGTCTAATGGGGGCTTGCAATCGAGTTAGTTCCCTTTGTTGGTATAGCAAAATTTCTTCATGTCAAAAAATTGGCGCTAGAAGGAAGGCCTGAACCACCTTCCACAGCTTTTCAAGATTTCATCTATAAGTGCCACGCATGGATTCAAAAGGATTAATGTATGGATCGTAGAGGCTGAAAAGACCACTCCACACATTTGAAAGAGCCTCATTTCGAGGAAACACTAACCCTTCTAAGTCCTGTTTCTAGGCCACCCAAGGAAGAGAGACTATGGGAGTACCCTGTCACTCAGGAACAACCAGTCAGAAGACTTACTCGGGCTTACGCTCATTCCCTATCATAGCTCCCTATCTTTCAATCTTTACCTCCGACAGCAAAAATAAAGCCAAGGGTCTATCATACAAATGAAGAGACATCTGTAGCCCCTTCTCTTGAAGATATTGTACTTGATTATTTGTAGATTATCGACTCTCCTTGGGAATAAATTCCTAAGGATTCCCCTTCTAAAGGCAATCCCTGGCCTGATTTGGAAAATACTAACGAAGAAACCCTTAACCAAAACCTCCATATCCATAACATGGCTAATGTTCCTCTCCCAGGTGGGAATCAACCTCTACTTCCCCCTCTAGGTGGGAATCAGCCTCCACCACCTCCTCCCGGAGCACTCACTCCCTGGCTTGCACAGGATGTCGTAGTGGTACCTGGGCAACAACATCCCTTACCCAAGAACACAGAAAGAGTTTTGCCTAAATTCAACCCTGAGCAGGGAGATATTGTTGATAACCACATTCATTCTTTCTTCCTAGATGTGTGCATGTTGGGAGTAGGTGATGAGGATGTGGTATGTCGCTTGTTTCCTTTTACTCTAATTGGTTCGGCTTCCACATGGTACTTTAGCTTGAGAGCAGGATCGATCACCTCATGGGCTGCCTTTCAGCAGGCTTTCTTAGACAAGTTCAGCGATGACAAAACACCTATGGCCTTAGTCTTAGAGCTATCCCATTTGAAAATGGACACGAAAGAAAGGGTCAAGGATTTTAACATCCGGTTCAATAATTTGTTCAATAGAATCACAGCTACCGCTAGACCCACTGATGAGGTGCTCATGGAATTCTACATCTCTGCTCTCTCTATCCCTACTACAATGTGGGTCAAGAGAAGTAACGCACAAACCTTACAAGGTGTTATCGATGAAGCAATAAAAGTTGAGAATGAAATGATCAGTCTCACAACATGTCACCATACGAATGAAGGAAAGAAAGCCTCTCAATCATCCAAGAAGAGTAGTGGGAACGATAACAAAGTGGCTGAGGACAAAGAAAGGGACACCATAGATGTGGAAGGTTTGCATCGAATCATTAAGAAGTTGACAAACATAGTCATAGATATGAAAAGGAATTATAGAGAGAGTGGAGGAGAGTATAACAACAAAAAACCCTTCAAACCTTTCTTTCGCAAGAAGACAGATGGTGGTCATGGTCAACTTGTGTTGCCTACTCCACCCAATGAAGGGAATCTAAATATGGAAGAGTTGGCTCTTATCGGGCCGGTCCTTAACAAAGAACAACCTATAGTGGAGTTGGAGCTAGAACAAGAAAATGAGGAAGAATACCAAGTGGAAGAACCCTTGGATGAGGAGTCTCAAATCAACGTACTGTGGGATTTCTATACAAATGAAAATGATGATGACAAAGGAGATAGTATGGCAAAAATCCACACACGAAGTAAGGGACAACTGGTAGGTGTGATGAAGCCAGTAGACCAGACAAAGAAAGATGTTCACCCTTTGAAGGCACCCACTCCCAAAGTCCTTGTTGAGAAGGGTAGGCCTACTGGTCAATCCAAGAATACCCCAGTTGCAAACCACCTAGAGAAATATAATAAATCCCCCACTGCAATGAAGGCGACTCAAAATGGTAAACTCCCACCTAAGGACAGAAAAACTGGTATGTTTACTCTGCCCTATCCTGTTTATAACATTGATTACAACATTGTGGATGATCTTAAGAAATCCAGGGCTAATATCACATACTTTGATTTGCTAAAATTAATGCAACAAAAAAATCTGCTCCTGAAAGCTACGAATGAGCGGAACTACAAAACTCCCACCATCCCAAGCAGCCAAACCAAGAAGTCAGTGTCCAGACTTGTCAGTAATTCCAGTACAGCCCAAATACCATCAGCGATGGAAGCCACTTTGTCTAAAATGAATCAAAAGACCCAAGATGTCAGTGCAACCATGATAGGGAGGAAATCAAAATCCATGACTTCACCTTTCCTTATCACATTTGAGATCCTCAACATGAACGTACACAATTGCTTGGTAGATTCTGGTGCATTGTCCACTGTGATGCCTTATGCTGTTGCCAAAACTTTGCATGTGATACCCGAGAAAATTGGGACTCAAATTATGCAATTAGACAGGACAAATGTGAAAGTGATTGGGGAACTGAAATATGTGTTAATTTGGATGGATGCTAAACCACAGTACACACAAGTCATTGATATAGTGGTAGTTGATATACCCAAGGCTTATGGAATGCTTCTTAGTAGGGATTGGTCAGCAAAACTCAATGGATATTTCTCAACTGATTGGTCCCATCTCTTGTTGCCTCAGAAGGGAAAAGGTGATATGTTGAGAGTTGATCGAGAAAGATACATGAAGTATGTGGTAACGGAACTGAATGGTCCCAACAAACCTATATTGTTTACCAACTCCATTCTTGGGAACTATAGTTTCAATGTTTATACTACAGAAACTTGTTTTGGAGAATTCCATGCAGAAACAGTTGAAGAAACTTTGACATACACACAGTTGGAAGCTCCCTCCCATAATCCAACTGATGAACTATCCTGTATTATAGTAGATGATAGGACTAATTTCATAGATAGTAGTTCAATTGATGTAACATTAGATTCTATGTTTTGGACACTCTATTTTGATGGCTCTAACTGTCTTGAAGGTGCAAGTGCTGGGAGCATTCTCATTGACCCACAAGGGAACCAACATTTGATGGCCAACTAGTTGGAGTTTGTGTGCACCAACAATACAGCAAAATATGAAGGCTTGCTGCAGGGCTTGAAGAAAGCCATTGATATGAAGGTAAAAAATATTAAAGTTTTTGGTGACTCACAGATAATCGTGGATCAAGTAAGGAAAAGGATACATTGCAATTCACCACTCCTGGTAAGGTACTAGCATGAGGTATGGAGCTTAATTGACAATTTTGATTCTTTTAATCTCATATACATACCCCGAGGGAAAAACCAAGATGTTGATCTGATGGCTAGTATGGTTGCTAAAAATTTTCCTGATTTTAGATTGAAAAAAAATAAATGTTCTGTTGAATTGATCTTCAGACCATCTGTGCCTGATAACATCTCAAATTGGCAAGTGTTCAAAGATGAGGAGCAAATACTCGAGTTCTTGCACTGCAAGAAGGCATTCAAGAATGTAGTCATTGATGAAAAGGAGCACGACAAGCTTATCAACGAGAGGGAAGATGAGGAAAAGGATTAGCCCAATGTGATTCCCAAGTCAGTTTTTAAGATGGAGCACTTGTATGACTTGCATAATAAACTCAAGAAGCTTACTAACTGCAAAACACATAGCTCATCTACGAAGTATGAATTGGTCAACCTGGGAACCAAAGAAGACCCAAAAAACATTAA
Organism: Pinus tabuliformis; assembly: GCA_031772625.1. Lineage (NCBI taxonomy): Eukaryota > Viridiplantae > Streptophyta > Pinopsida > Pinales > Pinaceae > Pinus > Pinus tabuliformis. The sequence goes on along the minus strand of CM062817.1, from coordinate 270,241,031 downwards.
TCTAGGTTTGGGGTGTTCTCCACAAGAAAAGGTTGCATTTTTCAAGCTATTTAAAGAATACAAGGATGTATTTGCATGGATGTACGGAGACTTAAAAACCTTTGATACCAGCGTCACGCAGCTTGTAATTCCTTTGGAAAAGGAGGCTAGGCCCTACCAACAAAAGCTTCGTAAGATGCATCCAAGCCTAGAACCGTTGGTGAAGAAAGAATTAAACAAAATGTTGGATGCTAAAACCATCTTTCTTGTCAGACACACACGCTGGGTAGCCAATCTTGTGCCAGTGAGAAAGAAAAATGGAGACATCAAACTGTGTATTGATTTTAGAAACCTGAACAAAGCATCGTAAAAGGATAACTATCCTGTCCCTTCTATGGAACACATTCTTCAGTGCATTTCTGGGTCTGAAATGTTGTTCATGTTAGATGGGTTCTCAGGATATAATCAAGTGTTGGTATTTAGTGGGGATCAGCTTAAGACAACCTTCAACACTAAATGGGGCACCTACGCATATTGTAAAATGCCTTTTGTACTTATTAATTTGGGTGCCACATTTCAGAGAGCTATGGACATAGCCTTCTGAGGGTTGATTAATAGATCAGTAGTGGTTTACATGGATGACATCACTGTGTATTCATATCACAGAAGGGGTCATATTTATCACTTGAAACAGATTTTCGAAAGATGCTGAAGTTATGGAATATCGTTGAATCCCAGGAAGAGCATCTTTGCAGTCGCAAAGGGGAAACTACTGGGTCATATCCTCTCTAAAGAAGGGATTGTTATTGATCCTGAAAGAATAGAGACTATCATGAGAATAAAACCCCCTGCAAATAAAATAGCAATGCAATCTTTCTTCAGGAAGATCAATTTTGTTAGGAAATTTGTCTCAGGTTTTGCTGAAATAGTGCGCCCTATGCAGCTAATGATGAAGAAATATGTTGTGTATAAGTGGAGCGATGAAGCCAAGAAATCATTTCAGTGAATCAAGGAAGCCATCGCTGAAGCTCCCGCATTGGTCAGCCCCGATTTCGTAAAGGAATTATTCTTGTACACTTTTTCTTATGATGTTTCATATGCCGCGATACTCACTCAGAAAAATAACAATGGCAACGAAGTCCCTATTTCTTATATAAGCTCTAATCGCCAAGGGGCAGAACTCAACTACCCAGACATGGAGAAACAGGGCTTTGTAGTTTTCAAGGTCGTAAAACGTTTCCGCCCTTATTTATTAAAGGCCAGGACCAAAGTAATCGTTCCCCATCCTGCTGTAAGAGCCCTCTTTGTGCAGAAGGAAATGGGTGAATGGAGAGGGAATTGGATAACCGCCCTTCAAGAGTTCGACCTCAAGATTAAGCCAGCACAGATAGTTCGAGGGCAAGGAATTTGCAGGCTAGTAGCAGAAGCCTTGGTAGATAAAGAAGGGGCGTCCAAAGAACCAGAAACACACAGCATGCAATATGCACAAATGGAATTCAGGGAGGAGCCCCTATGGATTAACGAAGTGTTGATGTATAAGAGAGAAATGTCGAAATCCTTTTTGGATCCTGAGTCGTGGTACTACGACCTACGCTTCCATCTAATGCAAGGATCATGTCTTGAACACATGGATGCATCACAAAGGAGAGCACTCAAATTGAAATCTAATCAGTATCATTTGGCTAATAACATATTATACAGAAAAAATTATGATGGAATATGGCTGAGGTGTTTGGAAAAGGATGATGCCAACCATGTCTTGAAAGAAATGCATGACGTTCTAGCAGGTGGTCACTACGGTGGAGAGACCACTGCTCACAAAATATTAAGAGCTGGATATTATTGGCCCACAGTGTTCAGAGACTCACACACTTACGCCCAGAAATGCAAAGCATGTCAAACTTTCGTAGGACGAGAAAGAAAGCCAGCCATTCTCCTCAAGCCCGTTATGGTTTATCGCCCATTCTAACAATGGGGCCTAGATGTCATAGGCGAGATCACTCCAAACTCTTCACAACAGCATAAGTACATACTCATAGCGACCAACTACTTCACCAGATGGACTGAAGCCATCTCGCTTTGGAAGGTAAATGAAGATGAGGTAATATCATTCATTGAGAAATTCATTATCAACAGGTATGGCATCCCTAACGCTCTCATATTTGATAATGCTTCTTACTTTTCACCACTGAAATTGACTAAATTTTCTATTGATAAGTCAATCCACGTAAGGTATGTAGAAAACTATTACCCCTAGGGAAATGGAGTTGCAGAGTCCTCAAATAAGAACCTCATATGCATAATCCGTAAGTCTGTCGCAGACAACCAGAGGAACTAGCACAACGCTCTAACAAATGCCCTTTGTGTCGATAGGGTCACCCCAAAAGTGGCCTTAGGAAACTCCCCATACTTGCTGCCTCCCAATGTTACCCTTCCCTCTTTACAGCTCTCCCAAGATGCAAGAGGAACCCCCTCTGCCTTACTTCAAGAGAGGATCAACCAACTAATGAGGTTGGAGGAATTGAGAGATAAAGCCAGAAATAAATTCAAGAATCACCAAATGACTGTAAAAAAGATGGTTTGATCATCATCTGGCAAGAGATAAAGACTTCCAAATAGGAGAGCTAGTCCTGAAATGGGACAAGTTGAGTGAGCCAAAAGGTAAACACACGAAATTCCAACACTTATGGCTGGGCCCATTCCAAGTTATAGAAAAAATTGGTCAGGGAACTTACAGATTGAAAAATTTACATGGAGAAACTGAAAAACTCACTGTTAATGGCCAGCATCTCAAAAGATGCTCCCAGAATCCACCACATGGTGGTTACCTCCTGAGTAGGTTAGGATTTATTTTATTTTTCTGTTAGTTTAGTCACATTTCCACCTTTTCCTTTCTCGTTTTTCTGCAAAGTTCATTTTCCTTCTGTTTTGAATTACATTCCTTTTCAGCCAACTGATTTCGGTCCTCCAATCTTGCTTTTACCTTTTCAGATTGCACTCATTCACCACCATCAGCCCTTACTTTCCTCATTAACTTGCTAGTGAGTCTGCTAATTCTAAATCCATCATTACCTTGCAAATCAAAAAAAAAATCAATAAGCCCATGAGAACTTGTAAATCAGAGGTGGAATTCAAAATCGAAGACACTTATTGGCATCTGTTGGGAACTAGGTGAGATCTGTTGATAACTTGGATATCTGGAGCATGTGGGGGAATCTTTATAAAATAAAAAATGTGTAACTACAACTGGACTGGCATGGAGGAACGTTGCATTTTAAATAAATCCCACTCAGACATAGCCTATACTTGCTTGTAAGGTTTATAGTCATTCTCCATTGGTCCCATCCACCACACTAAATTATCATGGGCTAAGCTCACTGTCATATACCCTGTGGCAAACCCAATTGTGCTCTAGTCCTTGTGCCTGAAATTAGAAGGACTCATTTAAAAAAAAATGGAATGTCAAGTCCTTATACCAATCTGGAAGGACAATTTGTTTGGGAAGTCGGTTAGAGTAGGGACTGTTGCTGGGCTCAAAGTACCGATTGACATAGCAAGCCCAACCTTGCTTAAGAGGTTTAAAAATATGGCAAGATCCATGACTGCGTCCCATTCAATCATATGAAAATATAGCACTGAAATTCTTGCATAAAGTGCAGATAAACATATCTACATCAAGTTTGATGAACATTAAAGAGTTGAGGTACACACCTAAACAGGTATTGACAGACTAGTGATGGCCCCAAAAGGATTTTTGAAAGTGGGAAACAGGTAAAGGAAGGTCATTAGAGAATGCCTGTCAAAACCCTATCAATAAGTAGAAGCTATTTGTCTCTATTCCACCTGAAGCAATTAATGTTGAAGTGGAAACCATGCTTGTCCATCTATACAGTGTGAATTTCAAGTTTATCTTAACACCTTGATGTTCTATTGATCCAAGGTTTACTTGGAAACAAAGATAACTAGTTCGCCCGGTGGTTCGCCATTTGTTGTGGCCACAACCACCACCCTATCAAAACTTGCCTTGGCAATAGTTTTTAATGGGTCCCCTAGAAGTTAATCTTGCATCTCTCTGAATGATCTGTTTTACCTGAGGGATTTAGCTCTCTAGGGAGTCAAATATTCAATTCACAAATGGTTAAAGCCCCCTTAATAAATCCCTTGCATGATTCATCTATAACCTTGTTTAAGCCCTTCATTCATATGCTCATCAGGATTTATTTAACCCACAAAACCTTCCATCACATCATTATTCCCATCATATCTCTTTATAGCGGAAATGCTCAAAAACCTTTTCTGCCTATTGCAATCAACACTAAGACTTAGTGTTCACCGTAATCTTCCGGACCCGACGACAGTATTAACCCAAATTCATATATTTCGGGTCTGGAGCCATATCGCATATTGCAATGGGCGGGGCCCCGGGACTTTTATATATATGGCGCGCCACTATACTCCGGACCCAACGACATTATTAACCGTATTCTATATATATCGGGTCCGGAGCCATATCATATATCACTATCAACTAGGCCCAACTCTTATATATATAAAGGTGCGCCACTGTTTACCGGACCCGATGGTTTTATTAAACACAATATATATGTTTCGGGTCCATGACCCCATCGCTTATCGCTATAGGCGGGGTCCGGGGTCTACATATATGGTGCACTGTAATCACCCAAACCCGCTGATGATTATAGAGCTAGGCATATAAATTTTCAAGTCCGGCCCAACGGCCAAACTCGGGTTTTCCCGTGTTTTCCGTGTTCTTTGATAATATGTTGGGGTCGAGGTTTTTCAAAGAAGAATCTTATGCGGCGGACCCGAAAGGATTATGAACCACGACATATATGTACGTTGGGTCTGACCAATCAAAAGGTGAAATCGGCATAGCTTTAAGCCCAAACACATGGCACAATGTGATGCGATTTGGTAGACTCGATAGAGTATAGGCCCCCATATATAATATTTCAAGTCCGGATTTTCGATTCGGCTCTGTGCTTTACGATGATTTTCAATGAAAACCGAGTTTTCGCTTGCAGGACTTAATCGATGCGTGAATTAAAAAAAGGGGCCAATTCTTTCACATTTATTCCTCCTTATGTTATAAACTCTTCATGAAGGCAAGATTGGTGTTTTTAAACATTTTTATCATATTTATATATGCATGACTGGTGTCTATTATCTCTACAGGCGAGGAGTAAAGGATGCATAAGTGGATCCGGAGAACTCATATATGCAGGTGTGTTATGTTGAAAGAGCCGACCTTTGGCATCCTCGGTCCATTTCCAGGTGTTGCCTGTGTATTCCAAAAGTCAAACTACCCTAGATCTCATCATGAAGAGATGACACACAGTCATCCACTTCTAATCAACATCTATTCATTTCCCCAGGAAATGAAGTGCTCCAGTGATAGAAAATGCCCTCTATGTGTCAACAGTGACACCAATTGTTCTACATCTTTGTATTCTGGTATATATATCGAAGAGAACAAGGGGAAGGCGAAAGGGGTTAAGGGAAGACCGAGAGTCATTTCCAGAGGAATTAATATTCCCTTTGGATAGGAGAAAAGGGCTTTTTGTTTGGCAAGAAATAGCTTTTATGTATTATGAATAAAGGAGACTGTTTTGGTTCAATGAGGAGCCTTTTTGTTTCATATTTAAGATCCTTTGCTTTCATGTGTTTTGAGACAAGATGTTGATTGATGGCATAAATGCAAATGTGTTTTGTTTTTGTGAAATTTGATAACCATACAGCTTATTATTAGCATTGTTTTTCTTAATGTAATTCTTCATCTAGTTAGTTCATAAGCAGCGCCTGATTCGAAACTATGTTGGACATTAGTTGCAAGATTTTCTTCCATAAATGGAATGTGTATTCCTGCATGAATGATTGGATTGCAATTAAGAATTAATGCAGCCTTGTTCTTATGTGAACCCTTAATTGATTCATTTAGACTTGGAATTCATATATGATGTTTAACCTCTCTTTTTCATGCTCCTGCAGGATAGATTAGGATAGTTAGGACATAGACTAGAGTAGTTAGAAGAAGCGTAGATAGGATTCAATACATAGTGGTTCGTTGTTTTATTTTGTTGATGCAATTGAAGCCTTCTTCCCAGAAGCAATCTTTCAACTCATTTAACAGTTTACGAGGTCTCTTAAAACACGTTGGAACTAGCCATTCCAAACGAAATCAGGTCTAATTGGGGCTTTCAATCGGGTTAGTTCCATTTGTTGGTATAGCGAAATTTCGTCATGTCAATAGGTTCAAAAGGGAAGATAACATGCTAGATTGTGGAAATGAGCTTTTAGATACAATGACATGCATAAATTTGTTATTGTTATGTGTAAGTGTTAAACTATTAACAATATTCCATGTAGAGAAATTTTCCAAATGTCTTTCATAGGGGTCAATGAAAAATGGATGGAAATCGGATAGATTTAATGGAAGACTATTAACTGAATTAGATTGTTGGTCATATTGTGAAAATGAACTCTCTTGTTGATATTGCCTTTTAAAAGATAGAAGCAATTGATAAGCAATGAACATCACTTGAAATTGGAATATTAATAGTTCTTGATGTTCATAGTTGTGGTGTGAAAATTCATTTTCCCATTCAGACAATGAAATAACAGAGTGTTAAATATTGAACTGCTTAATATGTCAGCACAAAGTATCTAAAAATCAAAAACTAAAAACATAATATATATATGAAATTAGACAAAATAAGTGAAGGAAAAATAACAAAATCAAATCGTAGCTTACACTAGTGTTACAACATAATTGGGAATGATTTAAAACAATTTCCTTTCACAAGAATTGGTCAGATTAAGGGAATTTGATCGATTGCCAATACCAACTCATGAATTAGAGAAAGGGTTATGACTATGAATAAGAATGAGAGCTTGATCATCATATAAATCATGAATTTGAATGGTTTCTTGAATGTTGAAATCATAAGTATGATTAATTATTAGAAAATGAGAGTTTTTTGAAACAATTTCTAAAATAGAGTGTTCTTAATTTTCACATATGATTCGACTTTGATCATGAGGATTCAATTGCGAAGAAGACAAATCAATATCCTCAATGTCAAAGTAACTATCATAAATGACCTCACGACATTCATTAGAATTCCCTTTAATCTCATCCAATGTATCAAAACAAGAAGGAATATGAAGCACATGTTCATTAATGCCAGAAGAATGATCAATAATTAATTATCTATCTTGATAAAAACTAATTGGAAATTCATTAATATCGGTCTCTTTGTTTTCTGAAATATCATTAATGTTAAGAGGTGATAAATTTTTATCAGCAAAAATATTAGGATAAAAGGAAAAATGAGAATCAGAAGCAATGGATTTAATGGTGTCTCTATTTGTGAACTCTTGTGCATTACATTCATTGTAAATTTCAGAATTGAGATCATTCATTTGTGTACTTGTGCTTTCTTGTAGAATGTTTCTTTGTTGTTCTGAATTTAGCATTTGCTCATCATAAAAGAATTCAGAAATTTGTACAGCAGGTTGAGTGTTATTGAAACTTTGTTTGCTGCTTGTACTTGTTGATTTATGTTCTGATTTTATGAATTTAATGCATACTGATTTTCATATTTCAAAGTGGTATTTTCTTCAAGATTGTTGTTAATATCTTCTTGCATTTGAATAGTAAAATTCTCTAAGATTTGTGATTTAGATTCGCCGGCATGTGAAGGTGCATCCTGATCGTTATAAATACTATAGGAAGTGTGCACTAAATGAAGAAATTGATCATACATAACAGAGGCCACTTCATCATCATTTTTTTACACCTCCATATTGAAATTCTCAATTATGTTAATGAAATTGGAAGGATATTGATCAATGCTTGTAATAATTCCACGTGGATTGTGAATGAGAGGAAGAGAGAAAATATATTCAAACCAATCTAATATTTCCTCTTTCGAAGGTTTTTCTTATAGAAATTCCCACTATAGGTCACCTGATAATGCAATATACTAAAGAAAAATACTAGATCTACTTCTACAATTAAACTTTTCGGAAGCTTAATCAATTTGAGCTAGATCAATCAAAACAAATATAACAGAGAAGAAGAAATCATACACATGAAACACAGAATAATACTCTGATGAAATCCTCAACTAAAAACCCCGATTTCTGTATTATCATACAAGTGCAAATATGTCCAGATTACACAAAGATTTAGCTCACAAGCTATCCAACTCTCAGTACAATTCCTCTGCTGCTCATAGATAGTCAAAGGCTTCGCACAAACCTTCTCCTCTACCCTCCAAGCCTCCTATTTCCTTGCACAATTTTCCCTGGGGTCCAATGCTGCCACCTGTATGGGTTCACCTCTCATACAACTCACCAAACTTAGAAGTAACTGTGCAATCCTGAAGGAGATAATTCCTTCTGCATGGATGAGTTTCCTATATAGGAAAAATCTTCCAACTGATAGTACATTGTCCCTTCCTCTGATCTCAACTGGGTCCCTGACTGAACTAACATGCATGAGTTATTTATGAGAGAATATTCAGTTATCTGAAGTGTAGCAGTTACATGCATGCATGCATTAACTAATTGAACTCACAATCAGTTCCACAAACTATTGGAACTAATCTAACTGGACTTAACTCAGTTAACTGAGCTAACTAATTACAACTCAAAGTACAACTCATCCTGATCTCCTTAATCAAGGGATAACTTCCTCAATCAAAGGGGAAACTGTTGCATGTCTTCACATAGACTTCATGTTTGATTTTATACAACTAATTAACTTAAGATGAATTAATTAATTATTTTACAAACAGATGCTAAGATCAAATTCGAATTTTAATTCACAATTTTAGTTCAGGGACTCACTAAAATTGGAATCTATCCCGAAATGTTATTTATAGCAATGCTATTTTTAGCATTTCTATTTTATCATTCCTTGTTGCTATCTCTAACACTGGTACCTGAAATGCTATTTATAGCAGTTCTATTTTTAACACTTCTTGTTGTTATTTTCAACACTCCCTCTCAACAAGAAAGGCATTCAACTCGAACCCAATCCTAAACCTTTGGAATGTTCTGCATGCAATACTTCTCCCTAGTGTTGCTGCTCCAATAACTCTAGAAACAAAAAATATCAAACCTGAATCAGAACGATGCCTCTGTCATCAAAGTCTCTGACAGTTATTGCCTATGTCGACTGAAAAACTCTGCACCACTGTGCTCTTTAGTATCTGACTACTCTAGCCTCTATCACTTTGATCTCTGACTACATCAATCCCACTGATTCCTCCTTTTGCATCCGTGTTTTCGCTGGTCCTATCTCCCAGCATGCATTCACACTGCATCTCCTCTCATCATGTTGCATCGTGCTACTCATTACTGCACTGCAACTCAGTTACTGAGAAGTAAGTAATTGATCTCCCAACTGACCTCCCTGTTGGGCTAGAAACACCCTCTGATGTTGAAGCTTCCTCTGCCCCTCCATCTACATATGTCTTACCCACTCAGCCAGTCCTGCTACTCCTCATCGGGGCTCCTATAGCAAAGTTTAATAAAAGAGGTTGGGTACCTCAAAGATCCTACCCATATTTCAGCCTTCTTGGGACTGTCACTCCACATTGTCCCACCTCCTACCTGGAGGTATGGATGCATGTGATCCCTCTAGCCACTTGGCTTGAAATTTCCCCCTACTGGAGGTCTCTGCATGAGTGGATGCCTCCACTCGATCTCCTCTCGACTTCTCCAGTTGTGGCTGCTCCACAACCTCCTGAAGCTGCTTCACCAATTGTTGCTCCTCCACAATTGTCTAAGAATTCTTCTAGCACTGCATGTTGAGAGGTAATGTACTCTCCCTCTCAACCACCAAGTCTCCATCAGTTGCCTTGCTCCTCAAGGCTTTGCATGCATCTTGAACCTCAAAAGCATACATGTTCTTGACTCGTGAATCGATCTGCTTCACCTGTCTCATGGTGACATGTCTAAGGAAAACATTTCCCTTACTAAAGACTACATCATAGCCTTTGTCTTCCAGCATTACGATCGATACCAAGTTTTTCCTCAGTCCTAGCACATACTTCACATCTGTCAAGGTAATACGATCTCCATGCTCCCTCTAAAAAACAATTATGCCTACTCCTGAGACACTATACTTTTCATCATTACCCATCTCTATGAGTATCTGGAGATCTTTCTCCTCCAAGGTACTGAACAAACTCTTATCGCCAGTCATATGGAATGAAGCTCCACTATCAAGAAACCAACCACATCCCACCATGGATGAAACCATGCATGCGATGAGGGTGAAATCCAACTCGAACTGTGAGGCTAGTGCCTCACCTTCTGATCCTTCCTTGGATCCCTTCTTGGATTTCTTCAATGAACAATTTCAAACTCGAACTGTGAAGCCAGTGCCTCACCTTCTGATCCTTCCTTGGATCCCTTCTTGGATTTTTTCAGTGGTCAATTTGTATCAAAATGGCCCACCTCATGATAATGAAAGCATCACACTTTTGATTTGTCAAACTTCTTCCCACCATAGGAAGAACTCAATTTGGGATGAGAATCCTTCTCCTTCCCTTTCTTTACCTTACTCGCTAAGGAAAAATTTTCTTCATCCTCCTTGGATGAAGAACCATCTCTGGTGCTTCTCCTTATCTCCTCCTACATCAGATCTGACCAAAGTCGTTCCCAATCTGGCAGTTTCTCTCTTCCATTTACCGAGTCTTGGTAACTATGTCAGCTCTTAGGAAGACCAAGGAGAGAAAAACTCACAATTTCATCACCGGTTGTCGTGATCCCTACACTTCCAAGCTCATCCCTGCAGGTGGTGAGCTTGTTCAAATATGTAGAGATCATGTCACCTTTTTCACACTTGATTTTCTGAAGCTTATCTTTCAGTGCCAGCTTCCTCTGATCATTGTTGTTCTGATATAGATCCTTCAATGTTTTCCAAATTGAAAATGGTGTCTCCTTCCCATGGAGGCTTGACACAATGTGGTCTCAAACTCCCTTCGGGAGGATTCTCCCCACTCTAGCCACACATTTCTTCCATTCCGCCAATTCTTAGGCATTAGCTACTGCTGGCTTGGGGACTTCTTGATCAATGAAGTCCTTTGGAACATTGTGCTCTAATACCGCTTCCATGTGATCCTTCCATGCTATATAATTCGAGCTGCCATCAAGGGATACTCGAGTCTTAAATCGTTGAACGCCATTGGTGAAATTTGAGATGTGATAAGAATTTGAATTCTATAATCAGGAACTTCAACCTTCGAACTTCTCCCTTCTTTGTATATTGTTCTTCACTTTGATCACCTTTGCTCTGATACCATGTAGAAATTCGCACTATAGATCACCTGATAATGCAATATACTAAAGAAAAATATTAGATCTACTTCTGCAATCAAACTTTGCAGAAGTTTAATCAATTTGAGCTAAATCAATCAGAACACATATAACAGAAAAGAAGAAATCACACAGAAGAATACTCTGGGGAAAGCCTCAGCTAAAAACCTCGATCTTTGTATTATCATACAAGTGGAAATATGTCTGGATTACACAAAGATTTAGCTCGCAATCTATCCAGCTCTCAGTACAATCCCTCTGCTGCTCATAGATAGTTAAAGGCTTTTCACAAACCTTCTCCTCTGCCCTCCAAGCAAGCCTCCTATTTCCTTGCGCAGTTTCTCTTGGGGTCCAATACTGCCACCTATGTGAATTCACCTCTCACACAACTCACCAAACTCAAAAGTAACTGTGCAATCCTGAAGGAGATAATTCCTTATGCATGGATGAGTTTCCTATATAGGAAAAATCCTCCAATTGATAGTACACTATCCCTTCCTCTCATCTCAACTGGGTCTCTGACTGAACTAACATGCATGAGTTATTTATGAGAGAATATTCAATTATTTGAAGTGTGGCAGTTATATGCATGCATACATTAACTAATTGAACTCACAATTAGTTCCACAAACTGTTGGAACTAATCTAACTGAACTTAACTCAGTTAACTAAGCTAACTAATTACAACTCAAATTACAACTCATCATAATCTCCTTAATCAAGGGATAACTTCCTCAATCAAAGGGGAAACTGTTCCATGTCTTCACATCAACTTCATGTTTGATTTTCTACAAGTAATTAACTCAAGATAAATTAATTAATTATTTTACAAATAGCTGCTTAGATCAAATTCGAAGTTTAACTCTCAATTTTAGTTCAGGGACGAACTAAAACTGGAATCTATCCCGAAATGCTATTTATAGCATTTCTATTTTATCATTCCTTGTCGCTATCTCCAACACTGATACTTGAAATGTTATTTATAGCAATGCTATTTATAGCATTTCTATTTTTAGCATTTCTTGTTGCTATTTTCAACATTTCCTTAATTTTAAATCTCAAGCAATTTAAACAAAATCAAATGGTAAAATTAATCAAAGACTCATTTTCAAACCTTCATAAATCTTCGATTTCGTAACATACCGGTTCATAGTTATAGAGATTAAATTTACAAAGGAACATTGTAAGAAATTGATCCCAGTTGTGAATCGAGGTAACTAGAAGCGATTGACACCAACTTTTGGCTTTTGCCAAGAATGTAAGAGTAAAAATATTGCATAAAATGCCTTCATCAATATCATTAAAATTAAAATTTGAAATGTTCCGAATAAATTGAAAGACATGATAAAAAGCAAAAGAATTCCTCTTAGCACTAAAATTTACCTGAGACAAGAGTCTTACCACTTCAAGTGGAGTATTGGAAGATGCACGTCCATGGATACAACTCTAAATTGGAAGTTTAAGAAGAGCCATTGTGAAAAATAAAATGTTAGAATACAAAGACTCCAATAGACAACAAGTTTCAGCCCTTCCTTCTAGCACCAAAAATGTTGATGCCTCGAAATTCACTGCAACAACATTAAGGATGACCACTCAGTCCAAACCTTAAAGCAAATCCTTTTCCATTTGGAATGGTGGTTCCGACTGGTTTAACTAGGTCCAGTTACCTTCTGTCAATCTCTAGTGGTTTAAAATATCTTTCTTCCACCAATGGAGAAGAGACGTAAGATTGGCCCTCTTGCTGATCAGGAAAGAAAATGATCCTTAAGCTTATATAGGGCCCATCCAAGCCACAATTAAAGTTTTTTTCTTTGTGAAGAGGAGTTCTAGGAATGTAGAATTAATCTAAATGTAAAATTAATCTAAAATGCAAACAAAAATAACTAAATCATAATCCTATCTCAATTAGAAAAATATAGATCTAACCCAATTGAGAGCAAGATATTTAAATGATTGAGATTTAAATATGTCTGGATTATAATGAATATCAACCTAACAAAGTATTTCAATTAACTGACATTATGAATACCAAAACGCATTCTATTCACAGACCTCTTAACTAAAATAATCAACCAACAACATTTATGAAGTAGTTAATAAAATGATATTGATTGTTAAATCAATAATTCGAATAATTAAACAAAATATGATAAAATAGTTCACAACATATCATTATTTGTTAAATCAATATTAAAAGACATATTTCTGAGTAAATAGTTACTCAAAAATCAAAATTCAACCCATAAGAGAAGAGATAAATAATAACATATAACTGAGACAAATTACTTATATTGACAATAGTGCACAAATATGAAAAATTATACATTCCTCTCATCATAAAATGAAACTAGTATTTAAAACAATAGTATTAGAAATACCAATTTATTGAATCTGTATCTATAACTCTAGTCTCCAACAATCCTCTACAATCTTTGAACTTCTATTGTTACAACAAGAGTTGCAGTAGTACAAGCTCTGTCCATCATATATAATTTATAATGCAAAAAAAAATCCTCAATAATCCTCAAATCTGATATTTTCTCTCCTCTCATCTATAACTTTAAATCCCTATTACAATAGTGCATTTAGAATTCTAAAATTGTAGATGAGAGAAGCCCCTGGTACATTCTACAATATGCTATTTATAATTGCTACAAAAAGAATTCCTCAATAGAAAGTTGTTGAAAAGTAAATCTGCTCCATCAATTTTCATTGGTTCAAAATTCCATTCTTCTTTTGTTAGGAGCATTCTTATTGATTGAGATCTTCTTCTCCTCATTTCTTCAACCGTTTTCATGCAAAAAAAAAATCAAAACTAAATTAAAATGGAAAAAATAAAATCAAAATACCAAATCTAGAATTCAAACAAATCCAATCAAAACTTAATTACATAATTAAAATGAAAGAAATCTAAGCTTTCTATTGATGCATGTGAAGATTTAATTGTTCAAGGGAAACATAGACGGATGGATCTGCACTTAGAAGAATCTGTGGGCAAATGAGAATGTAGAAAATTAGTTTTATTAAAAATTCGGAGCTTATATTATGCTGAATTTTAGATCCATTAAATGATCAAATCTGGTATTGTGACCACTTCAGAAATGTTCTTCATGATTTTATCTATCCAATGAGTCATCCTAGGCCTTATTTGACCAAGTAAAACTTAATCTCTAGGCCTCCAAAGTTAATGAATCGAAACTGCTAGAATTATGGAAATTTTGTTGCCTGGCCTAAAAATAAAAAAATTTCAATTAAAAAAATATTTTTAAAATGAACTGATTAATTCAAATTAATTGTTTTTTTTTAGACTAACCTAAGTACCCACGGGGATTTGAACCGGTGACCTATCGCAAAGAGTGACTTAACAGCGCACCCATTCACCGTCAATCCAAAGCCCCGTGGGCAATTCAAATTAATTGTTAATTAACTAAATATATTCCATTAATTTTCATTTTAATTCAATTTAATAGATATTAACTAATTTATTATATTAAAATTATTTAATTTAATTAAATTATTAATATTTAATATATTAAAAAGTTAATTAATATACCTTACTTATTATTTATGAAACTTCATTTGAATGAATTTAAAATATCATATTGAAGTCTATTTGAAAAAATGGAGAATGCCACTTACGTTATCACATCGGAGAACCACATCAGGGTTTTCTAAATGTCCATCTTAAAGTTTTTGAGATATCGCGAAATTCTGATACGGACTCGGCCTGATATCGTTTATAACTAGCAATTGTCCCAAAAGGTACAAAGAGAGGCCGATAGGATTATTTAATTGGAATTTTTGAATTTTTCTAGAAGAGTTAATTAGTTTGTGGAAAACCTTGTTTTCTTGGACTGGATCATTGTGCAATTACTTTTCTTTAGATGTTTTGTTTATATCTATATTACAAGGAACACATTGAATGCCTTATTTCATTTCTGCTATCCTTACTAATATTTTGTCTGTGCTTTTTCTTGATCAATTTGATGAAATATTCCATTATCCTTTGGTCAAAGTCCTCACCTGCATATTAGTGTACATCTTGGTAAGTTCAAAGCTCGAAAGCCAACCAAAAAAGTCATCATAACCACCATGCACGTATTCAAATTCATAATGTAAAACTGTGCACCTATTCAAATTCATAATGTAAAACTGCCAGACAGAGTTCAGACAGAGTACCTCCAAGATGGGTGTCACCGTTTGTAGCCAAAACCTCAAAAGCTCTGTTGTCAATAGTCAGAACACTGACATCAAACGTGCCACCACCAAGATCAAAAACAACAATATTTTCCTCTCCACCCTTCTTGTCCAAGCCATAAGCTATTGCTAAGGAAAAATATTTACAAAGCTAATAGTAAAACTGTACTTGCAGAGTGATAGTTCTACGTGATACAGAATGAAAGTTCTACATCATAAAAATTATGAAAGGCAAACCAAACTACCAAAGGCCTGAGACCCAGTACTCTGAAAACCAACCAGATCGATACAACCTGAGACCAAGTACTCTCAATACCAACCAGATTGATACAATCTTTTCTATGAGCTGAATATCCATGTATAAGCAATGAAACAATAAAGCAAGAACTGTCCGACAAGGCTGCAATTTTTCTTATAAAAATATCTCCCACTGCAACGAGTTCATAACAGAAATTTAATGGCACTCCCCTGCACACACAATTTACATATTAACACTCCATTGCATGCATACCTGCTTCTAAATGGTGTCCAGTCCACACTCTTTGCTTAAATGCCAATATCTATTAAGAAAAAACTACTGCACTATTACGAATATGTTGTGTTAACAACATATGACCAGGAAATTGGATATTTAGATATAGCTGTTGGTTCCGGTGAAAAATACATCCCCACCGATAATGCACAGGAAAATGCAAAAGACAGCTAAAATAAATATTTGAATGAAGGTTAGCAAGAAGATGAGAATGAGATACCATTCTTTTAAAACAGTTTTATTATCAAGGCCCACATCTCCATAGTTTTCAATTACACTGTTTGATGATTGATCCATCCAAAAAACAACATCCAGACCCCAGAAGATGAGCATGGCTTTGAATACAAGATGGATTTTAATAACAGTGACAATGATATACTTTGTTTTCTTGAATACCAAGAAGCTCCTAGAAGAAATCTGCTACACTATATCATTTATTGGATTTTAATTGATACAGGCATTTAGGTCTTCAGAACTGGCTGCTGCTAGAATTTTTGCTTCTACCAACAATGTTCCAACGCACAGGAAGATGCAACTGAAATAAGTAGTTGTTGCCACATAGTGCTCACACCTTAGACACTCCTGAGGCAGGACAACTGCAGAGCTATTCTGCTGCCAAAGTTTGTTAATTAAATTCTTAATTCTGAAAACTAAGGAGTATAGCATGAAATCAGGACGCTGCAGAAAATGGACAATTGTTTGCTCTTGTAAAGCTTTTACTTGATAGTGAACTAAAAAATGTGGAACCAATTTGTCCCAGTGAAACCTGCATACCAACTATATTTAACCTCTCTTTCCTACAAAGTGAAAGAATAACCTGAAATGCACTGGTGTACCCATTTTCAAAGTCTCTCCTAGCGTTCCCCCCATTACATCAAAAAAAATGTTGGGACAAATGGGATCGAACTCTGGAGAGTTTTTCCTATACATCCTCTAGCTCTCTGTCTACACTAGCTATTCCAACTAAAACATCTTGATGTTTCTCCTCGATTCACCCAATAGAGATCGATATCATCTAAAGCTGTTTTCCGACCATCATAGATACAATCAAAGAAAACAAAGCAAAGAAAACAGGAACACAGAAGAATATGGATGTTGCATCACCATTATTGCCCAATGTTGGTGGAATACTAGTACCACCCAAGCCACCAGATGCAGGTATGCTTGTATTAAGAAGTGATGAACTGCTACTGCTGCAAGTAATTTGGAAAAATCAGAATGCTACAAAACCATAAGCTGAGATATAACATAAAATATATCAAAAATCCAGTAAATCTTGATTCTCAATTCTGTATGAAAACTTGAAAAAGTATTTATTGTAGAACATAAAAATGAACAAAAGATAGGAGGAGGAATGTGGTTCCTTAGTATATACCTTTGTGGAAATGTGCATGTCCCAGTACCTGTCATCACAAAATCCATAAAGGAAGATTTGCATGAGTGCAATGCATTCTCCAGTCTCACACAATTTCAAGCCTCAATTTGTATATCATGTTAACCCATGAAGGGAAGATTTTCGAAAATGTATAATGTCAAGCATATTAATCACAGTCAAATATCTTGAATCTAGCATAACCAAAACGGTGCACAAAAAACAAAAACGTCTTTTATATTCATATAAACTGGAACAGTAAAATTTGCAGAAGACAGAGTGGGTATAAAGGAAACTTGGTATGCATACACTTAGCTTCTCATAACAAAATCAATAAAGAAAAAAAATAATATGCAATATATCCAGGCATAAATGAAAGTTATGTTGTATGCAGAAGAGCAAATTGCCTACAAATATAACTCTCTCTTAATACATCACACAGTTCCACCATTAAACCAAAAGGAAATATCCTGAACAATACAAGTTATCCATAATGAGTGTTTACATTTGAAGGTTGCATGCAGTTTTAAGACAGACAACAGGCAGGAAATTGGTCTATACTCATGTCACTTACTTATCATGGTGGAACCTACAATGGGAAAATGTATATCAGCGGAGGATGTCTTTGCATTCAAATGAGCTCAACCAGGCATGGAAGTGGGTAGATGAATCATAAGGATGCAACTCAACTATCATATAACACAATGTAAAGATGAGACTCAGCGGAAGGTATCCAAGAAGTTGACGCAGTGAAACAAAACAAGCAGACAACAAACTATGTAAAAGTGGATAAAACGTTTATCGTCACCACAGGACCATAGGAATCCATATAAACTGAGAAATTCAATGAAAAGAAAAACAGGGGGCAAAAAACAAACTTCGCATAAGGGCATATAGCTTACTTGGATCTTGAGTAGTCACAATTGCCATGCCAGCAAAGTCACAAGTACCAGGGGCCATGCCATTCTTCTTGTAGTAGCTATCAAAAGCATAGCAAGCATGAAAAAAAATAGTATCTGGGTTATAGCACGTGCCACTTTGTTGAATTGTTGTACAGTCTGCACCTCCAAGCCCGCAAGCATAGTCCAGAGCAACCTGCAAGCTTGAATCAGGGGTACCACGCTTTGCTACACACCAACTTTGGCTTGAGCTAGTTGTCGGTGTTGTTGTGGTAGGTGTTGAGGGAGGGGTGTAAGGGGTAACTGTTGGGGTGGTAGGGGTTGTTGGTGTGATTGTTGTTGGAGGAGGAGTTATTCCTAACACACATGAAAATGCAAAAGACAGCTAAAATAAATATTTGAATGAAGGTTAGCAAGAAGATGAGAATGGGATACCATTCTTTTAAAACAGTTTTATTATCAAGGCCCACATCTCCATAGTTGTCAATTACACTGTTTGATGATTGATCCATCCAAACAACAACATCCAGACCCAAGAAGATGAGCATGGCTTTGAATACAAGATGGATTTTAATAACAGTGATAATGATATACTTTGTTTGCTTGAATACCAAGAAGCTCCTAGAAGAAATCTGCTACACTATATCATTTATTGGATTTTAATTGATACAGGCATTTAGGTCTTCAGAACTGGCTGCTGCTAGCATTTTTGCTTCTACCAACAATGTTCCAACACACAGGAAGATGCAAATGAAATAATTAGCTGTTGCCACATAGTGCTCACACCTCAGACACTCCTGAGGCAGGACAACTGCAGAGATATTCTGCTGCCAAAGTTTGTTAATTAAATTCTTAATTCCGAAAACTAAGGAGTATAGCATGAAATCAAGACGCTGTAGAAAATGGAAAATTGTTTGCTCTTGTAAAGCTTTTACTTGATAGTGAACTAAAAAATGTGGAACCAATTTGTCCCAGTGAAACCTGCATACCAACTATATTTAACCTCTCTTTCCTACAAAGTGAAAGAATTACCTGAACTGCACTGGTGTACCCATTTTCAAAGTATCTCCTAGCGTTCCCCCCATTACATCAAAAAAAATGTTGGGACAAATGGGATCGAACTCTGGAGAGTTTTTCCTATACATCCTCTAGCTCTCTGTCTACACTAGCTATTCCAACTAAAACATCTTGATGTTTCTCCTCGATTCACCCAATAGAGATCGATATCATCTAAAGTTGTTTTCCGACCATCATAGATACAATCAAAGAAAACAAAGCAAAGAAAATAGGAACACAGAAGAATATGGATGTTGCATCACCATTATTGCCCGATGTTGGTGGAATACTAGTACCATCCAAGCCACCAGATGCAAGTATGCTTGTATTAAGAAGTGATGAACTGCTACTGTTGCAAGTAATTTGGAAAAATCAGAATGCTACAAAACTATAAGCTGAGATATAACATAAAATATATCAAAAATCCAGTAAATCTTGATTCTCAATTCTGTATGAAAACTTGAAAAAGTACTTATTGTAGAACAGAAAAATGAACAAAAGATAGGAGGAGGAATGCGGTTCCTTAGTATATACCTTTGTGGAAATGTGCATGTCCCAGTACCTATCATCACAAAATCTATAAAGGAATATTTGCATGAGTGCAATGCATTCTCCAATCTCACACAATTTCAAGCCTCAATTTGTATATCATGTTAACCCATGAAGGGAAGATTTTCGAAAATGTATAATGTCAAGAATATTAATCACAGTCAAATATCTTGAATCTAGCAGAACCAAAACGGTGCACAAAAAACAAAAACGTCTTTTATATTCATATAAACTGGAACAGTAAAATTTGTAGACGACAGAGTGGGTATAAAGGAAACTTAGTATGCATACCCTTAGCTTCTCATAACAAAATCAATAAAGAAAAAAATAATATGCAATATATCCAGGCATAAATGAAAGTTATGTTGTATGCAGAAGAGCAGATTGCCTACAAATATAACTCTCTCTTAATACATCACACAGTTCCATCATTAAACCAAAAGGAAATATCCTGAACAATACAAGTTATCCATAACGAGTGTTTACATTTGAAGGTTGCATGCAGTTTTAAGACAGACAACAGGCAGGAAATGGGTCTATAATCATGTCACTTACTTATCATGGTGGAACCTACAATTGGAAAATGTATATCAGTGGAGGATGTCTTTGCATTCAGATGAGCTCAACCAGGCATGGAAGTGGGTAGATGAATCATAAGCATGCAACTCAACTATCATCTAACACAATGTAAAGATGAGACTCAGCGGAAGGTATCCAAGAAGTTGACGCAGTGAAACAAAACAAGCAGACAAAAAACTATGTAAAAGTGGATAAAACGTTTATCGTCACCACAGGACCATAGGAATCCATATAAACTGAGAAATTCGATGAAAAGAAAAACAGGGGGCAAAAAACAAACACTTCGCATAAGGGCATATAGCTTACTTGGATCTTGAGTAGTCACAATTGCATTGCCAGCAAAGTCACAAGTACCAGGGGCCATGCCATTCTTCTTGTAGTAGCTGTCAAAAGCATAGAAAGCATGAAAAAAAACAATATCTGGGTTATAGCACATGCCACTTTTTTGAATTGTTGTACAGTCTGCACCTCCAAGCCCGCAAGCATAGTCCAGAGCAACCTGCAAGCTTGAATCAGGGGTACCAGGCTTTGCTACACACCAACTTTGGCTTGAGCTGGTTGTCGGTGTTGTTGTGGTAGGTGTTGAGGGAGGGGTGTAAGGGGTAACTGTTGGGGTGGTAGGGGTTGTGATTGGGGTACTAGGGGTTGTTGGTGTGATTGTTGTTGGAGGAGGAGTTATTCCTATTGGTGTTGTGGGTGTGGTCGTGATCAGAGTTGGAGGAGTTGTTGTAATAGGTGTAGTTGGAAAAGTATCAAGCTGAGATCCCAACTCACTTGTCTTGTTCCTGGTAGAGTTAGCTTTATTGTCCAAAAGCTCCCTAGAGTTTGAGCGAAACAGTTCTTCCCCTTCTCTGCTCAACTCCTTCAGCATAGAAACGTCCAAAGAACTCATTTTCACTATTATTGTCCATATCCGAGCCCTATTCATGCTTTGCGCAAGAACATGAACTGAGATTTTTGGTCATTAAAAAGGTCTTCATTGTTTCGGAAAGCAGACCTTGATCATTAATAACTATGGGAATATCAGGATAGTGAAGAAATGCCATAGCATTTCTGGCAGCAACGACTACAGAGTTAATGAGGTCTTCTTCACTATGTGCAAAATCTTTGTTAAAGTCAGTGTTCAGTATCAGAAAAGAACCTGTCTTTGAGACAAACGCCAGCAGAGGGTGAAGAACCCACCTCAAATCCTTGGTGGAAGAGGATGGAGGCACACTAGATGCATCTTGAATCAAAGTGGATGAAAGTGTGGTTGTGACCTTGATACGCTTATCTAGATTTGCATCCACAAGAGCAGAATAAATGGCTTTCATAGTAGATACCAATGTCGATACTGCTTCTTATGATATCCCTTGATGGTTAACAATGATACTGGTTATGAGGGTATCAGGCATGAAACCCATGACGTTTTTCTTCACCCATAATGCTGCTCGTGACTTCGATTTTCCAATGTCCTTCGTTTGCTTATACTTCATACTCACAGCCACCTCAATCCCTGTCCCAGATAAAGCTTCCAAAACAATGGGATTGGCATCCAAGAGCCTAACATGGAGTAGATCATGTTTCATCAGTAGTTCTACAAGCTTCTTAGGAGATGGCAGGGTACTGTCCTTTGAATCATATGACACTCCAATTGATGTTCCTGACAACACAAATAATATTATAGATCAAGCCATAAGCTCAAAAGGAACACAGAACTGTCAAACGTTTCTAAATAATGCCTATCATCAGCTCCTACATGCTCGCTAACTATAACACAGTTCTGGAAGATTGTGCATCGGATACCAAGACCACATTTTCCCATAGGACTGCAGTTTGATTTATGAACTATTGGGCCAAAGGGTTGCAGACTCAGAGCCATTCAAATTCTAATCTCACAACATGCCCTTCTCTGTCACAGTGGACGCCATTGAAGGCACATGGAGAATCGCCGCTAACTTTAAACTGCCTTCTCAGTAATTTGTAACGTTTTGTTCAGGGATTACAGGAATTTGTAACAAATTTGGGGATATTTCTGCCGGCTTCATGTAGTGGGTGAAGATTCGAAGATTCGAGACCGCCATCATTATGGAGAAAGGCGTTGGCATAACAGTTTTCCGTTGAGGTTTTGCGAGACCCCAACGATAGAACTCGCGCCGCTGCAAAGATTCTCGGTTGAGACCATGACAAGTAATTGAAGGAGACGCTGCATGTCCGCTCAAAAATATTAAAAAGAGGCCTAATACGAAAACTGTTTCCCTGTTGAATGTGAACGAAACGTGTCAACCGTAGAGACAAAAAGACGACGAAAGTCTCTTTCAAAGGAAGGCCTATCGGCCTAAAAATAATTTAAATTTTTAATTCGGGTCCAAAATAACGAATTTTTAAAGTAATGAAGATGATGTAAAGTGATGCCATTTAGAATGGGATTTTCTTATTATAAATTATAGTTATTTAAGTAATTAACCATTTTATAAACTGGACTATAACTATTTTGTAATTTTAGGGTATTGGGTTTGACAATTTGTTTTAAATAGAAAATTGGAGTAAATTACAAAGATTTTGAAGCATTTTTCAATTAATATACAATTTTGCTGGGTCATTTTGTAAGACCATTAGAGAAAACTAAAAATATTATTAGAAACTTATTAAGAGATAATATTTTAAAAACTAACTAAGATAATAATTACAATAAATGACTATTGAACTTAATTAGTTACAAAAATCGAAATATTATACATTTATTTACATTTTTTAGTTGAGGCGAGAAAATGATCAAACCTCAAAGGAGTGCCATTTACAAACTAGTTGACCAAATGAGGCGAAACAAATATCGATGGAAATCTTGTGAAAAGTTGGATTCAATGAAACAATCAAAATAGAAATCCGGGGAAAATGATAAAATTATAAGTCAATTAACTTAAATGAAAATCATAAAATATGCTTAGCAAAAAAGTAATGGAAATGGTCCCCATTATTTGAAGTAACGAGGGGTGTTGGGTTTTTCCTACAACACAACTTCAAACTTCGACCTAGTAGCTTCACAACTTCGACCTAACATCTTCACAACTGGAAACTAGCAACTTAAAAATTTCGACATAGCAACTTTATAATTTACCCCTAATGGCTTCAAAAACCCTAGTTCTCCTTTGAATGTGTGAGATAGAGAGTCCCAAAAGACTTCAATTTTATCTCTCCTAACTTATTTTCTCCTTTTCCTTGTTTTTTGTTCTTCTTGTCTTGTCTTCTTGCTTCTTCCTTCTTGTGATCGAACTTGGAAAAATGCTCTCTGAAAATGAGGTCGATAACACTTATATATATCCTTTCCGTGAGGCTCGAATATCCCTTAATGAGGCGGGCTTCATATCTGCAAACTGACTTGTTCTCTTGTAGGATGGCTTGGTGTTGGAGGGGGACTTTTGACACTTTTGGCTCAATAAATTCTTTTTACATGATACAAAATTCCCAACAGGGTCTAGAATGAACATAACAATGACTCTTTTAACTTTCTTGTCTCCTATAACAAATATCAAAAACACACAATGGGTGCTAGACCTAAAACAAATTTACTTTGAGCATGAAACCCATACTTATAAAATAATGATAATAATAATTTTATTTCTTTTATTTTTTTACATGAAATATATATATAATCTATAGTACATTATGAAGATCGAACCTAGTTACACATTTTTATGCTACCTCTTAACTCGGAGGTATTAATAATACATTGGTGGTACACGATACTTTTCATACCGAGGTTCATAAGAAGAGTCTGATTGGTAAGCTATCTCATACGTTATCTTTCAAGCTTGTATCGATGCATATCATCATATCAACCAACATTCTAATATAGCAAGGCCTTGACTAACATCTCTATCTCTCCACTAGATAAAAACACAACGTTGGGGAGATAATGGTTTATAGACACCTTCAACATTGTCTCTCAAGGCACATACCCCATCCGTATGTTCACAAGGTATGTCCTTTTAGGACCATTCCCCTCTTGGATTTACACATCCTCAAGAAATCTCCTCTTTAACTACTCTTTCCTATTGGATTCCCTACCTCATCCTCAAAGAGTATCTGTTCCCAAGACTACTTCTATCTAAGGAAGTTTTGGGCTTAGATGCTTACCCAATCCTCCATCCTTTCTTAGTGATGTGAAGAAAATAATTATGTGTCTATCACTCCATCTTAACTAGGGATGATCTATTCATTCCTTTACACAGGAAAGGAATATATCCAAGCTCCCTTTCAACTAGGGATTTGCTTCCAATATCAAGTATCTGTTCTTTCGTGGAGATCGTGGTAATATCAAATTCTTGTAGGGCTCCTTTTTTGGCATCATCATGTCTTGAATAATCTTCATCTTTTCTATCATGGATCCATCTTTCATCCATAGCTTCTTCGTAGGGCGTCAACCATCTGTCCCATTACTTTCCTTCAACGAAACATAATGTTGAACCAATTAATGCTATTCATTTCATCCTTCTTTTCATCGAAAAGTGACCTTATTTTTCATCATCTAACTATCCTTCATATTGCTACCTCTTTCAAGCCATGTTCCTTTCATAATCATCCATCCAATCTTATGTGTACTAATTGTAGCTGAATTTCTACAACTTTCTACTGGTAGCTCTGTTCCAATTCAACTAGATGCTTTCTTTCAAAAATCAAAATTACCTTTTTATTATGTTGTCATAGCATCTACTCCTACAACATCAACATCCTTTTTCATACTATACAAATTCATCTCTAAAACATCTACTACCAAGGGTGTCCTTCTTCATTGTACGTGTCTTCATAGCCTCTTCATGGAGATTTCATAGCTAATCCTTTTAATTGTTTCCAATGTTGATCAGTCATCTCATCTAAGTAGGTATAAATATATCTTTATGAACTCTTCTTTCATATTTTCCACATACTACTTCCTCAAGATTTCTACACATAGCTCCTTTTGCATAGGAACAATTGTTGTCCACCACATCATACTGTTAATGAGGTCATATCATACTGACTCTATCATGTAGAAGAGTTCAATGCACATTGTATTTATGCCTTCATGTATCATTCATAAGGAGGAGTTCCTTCTCCTTTCATCATGCTCATGAGATAGAGCATTATAACCATTCTATTTGCAATTAAGTGATGACATGAATTTATCTATCTATTAAATATTACCATATATATGCATACCTCTTCATTCATGTGGTCATCTAGACTTCCTTTAGCAAATTCCTTTCCCTCGCTTGAAGATGACAAATATTTCAACTAAATTATCATGTTGCATATTTTTTGTCATCATACCTTCATCCCTTCAAACTGTGGATCTCACATTAGGTGGGATGTATGTTTTCTATGTAACACTTGCTTATTTCAATAGATATGAACCTTTTCAACAAGATTCTTGAGGAAGATCTTGATGATCCTTTTCTACAAATACTTCTTATTGATGATGATGAGATGTGATGAGTTCTTATCTTCCTTGCTAGATCAATGCTTCCAAACCCGCTATTTATGTTATCCTTTTATGCTTCTAATGATGATGTCATTAGTTACTTCCTTTCGATCATGTAAGATGACTGCTTCAACCATATAAATTTATGTTTATGTTATCCTTTCATGTTTTTAATATGATGCCATATCAATCATTTCTAGAATGCATTTTATCATAACTTTAATTCTTTATGTCATGATTGCTATCTTCTACTTACTGGGGAAAAAAAAAAAAAAAAAAAAAACAAAACAAACAAACAAACAAAACAAAAACAAAAACCCTAAATGTATTAGAGACCTTTAATAGTAGATGTGTTTCAAAAAAAAACAAAAACAAAAACCCTAAATGTATTAGAGACCTTTAATAGTAGATGTGTTTCAAAAAAAAACAAAAACAAAAACCCTAAATGTATTAGAGACCTTTAATAGTAGATGTGTTTCACTTTTCCTTATTTGTTTTCTTTTCTTCCAATTCTTCTACTTCTTCAGTTACATAGACTTCACTTCTTTCTTTCCTTTTCTTGTTTCCCTTCTTGATTTTAGGACAATTCTTCTTGAAGTTCCCATATTCATTACATTCATAGCATTGAATCTTAGACATGCCAATTTTATTTTGAAATCTCTTACAAGGCTCAAACTTTCCAAACTTTTATTTCTTCCTTGTCATAGCTGCATATGCTTGTGTTTGTTCATTTGGTCCAATGTCATTCTTTGCCTTTAATTTGGTTTCTTCAATCTTACCTAATGATCATATATCATTGAATGGATTATTTTCCTTCATTCCATAGATACTTGATACAAAGTTTCCCCATTCATCTGGTAGTGCATTGAGTAAAAGAGTGGTTATCTCTAGATCTAACATTGTTTCTCCTAGCTCTTGTAGTTAATCTCTTATTTGAGATACCTTCATGAGATATGAGGCAACCCCTTCTTCCCTTGATACTTTCATCTTATATAATTAGGTTCTTAAAGATATTATTTCTCATACCGTACTTACAGAGAACAAATCACACCAACTTGTCATAGATTTCCTTTGATGACTTCAATTTTTCTACATAGGGAATGAGAGAATCCTTGATCGATTTTATGAGGATTCTTTGAGCCCTTACTTCTACTTTCATATATTTTGATAGTGCTTGATATTTTTCTTGTGGAGGTTTAGAGATTGAGCCCATGACATATTCAATAACTTCATTTTCTATGAGGATCAAATGTATTCTCTTTTTCCATGCAAGGTACTTTGATGTCCCAACAAGTTTATTGTTCTCCTTGTAGAAAATAGTCATTAGGTTTGTGGATTGAGACATAATTATAAATTACTTACTTGACAACTAAAGATGCACCCTTTATGATGATGTCTTCCACTATATGCTTCCTTGATGATGATATCTTCCACTAGATTCCTTCTTGATGATGTCTTCTTATGAGATTTATAAGGCGGGGTGATCTTCCTTCTTTAGAATGGAAATGCTATATTTCTTCAAGATAAGAAGAGGTGTTCTTCTTCCTTCAAAGATGCTTGAGATGTGCTCCTTTCTTCAATATGAGGGATATTACAATGAATCCTTCGATGATTATGAATTTCTCTTCTTGCTTCCTTCAGATGATGATGTAGAATGTGGGGGCTTCCCAAAATAATTCAAATATGTAGAGTCCTTCTTTTATACGAAGGTAGGATCCTTGGGGTCTTATTTTCTCCTTTAAAGAGTTCTCACTTTAAGATGATAGGATCTTTATGATGTGATGGCTAGGTCTCCTTGATGTTCTTCTTCTTATATTTTGCATGTATGCATCCTATTTCAATTTAAGTTATCTTCAGACTACCTTTTCTTGTCACCTTAGCTTTGAAACCATGTTGAGAAATCTATGGAAACTAGATTTTGGTGATTTCTCTTTACTTTGATAACTTTGTGTGATTTTATTTTACTTTAACTTGGTATACTTTTAATTAGACTCTTCTTCACTTGATTATTATAGTGTTCTTATCATCAAACAACTACAAAAACATGAAGATCAATAGAACAAATGAACATAAGATGTAGGCTGCTAGCCATGGCCAAAACCTCTCCTAAAGAGGAAAACCCACAATAAATTATTATCTTCTTATAGAATCTTCAAATGATGAATTCCAAGACCTTTTAGACAGAAGACTAAGACCCCTTCAAGACCAACTCAACCTCCTTTTGATGAGCAACAAATTTCATGCTTCAATTTATGCAACTTCTACCCCAACAACTTTATGCAACTTTGATCCCAAACAACTCCTACAACTTCGACCTAGCATCTTCAAACCTTCAATCTAGCAAATTTAGAACTTTGACCTAGCAACTTCAAAATTTCGACTTAGCAGCTTCAAAAACCCTAGTTCTCCTTCGCACGTGTGAGATAGAGAGGGCCAAAAAACATCGATTTGACCTCTTCTAACTTCTTCACTCCTTCTCTTTGTCCATTGTTCTTCTTGTTTTGTCTTTTCTCTTCTTCCTTCCTCTTATCAAACTTGGATAGATGTACTCTTCAAATGAGGTCGATTTCACTTATATATACCCTTCTTGTGAGGCTCGAATAACCCTTAATGAGGTTGATTTCACTTACATATACCCTTTTTGTGAGGCTCGAAGAACCCTTAATGAGGTTGAATTCATCTCTGCAAGCCGACTTATTCTCTTGTAGGCCAACTTGGTCATGGAGGGAGACTTTTGACACTTTTGGCTCACAATAAATTCTTTTTACATGATACAAAATGCCCAAGAAGGTCTAATGAATATGGCAATGACTCTTTTGACTTTCTTGAGTCTTCTAACAAATCCTAGATGCACATAATGAGTGTTAGACCTAATTTTTTTTTACTTTGAGCATGAAACTCATGCTTATAAAAATATGATAATAATCATTTTCTTTATTTTATTCTTTTACATCAAATATATATAATCAATAGTACATTATGAAGACCAACCTAGTTACACATTTCAACACATATCAATGATATAAAGATTATGAACATTCAAATTGCATGATCTAATTTAAGGGTTAATCATTAAATAAACATAAAAATTTCAATAATGATGGACAATATTAATGTTATAAAAAAACCTTATTATTGTTGTTAGATAGCAAGACACTTATTAACACATTTATAATTTCTTACATTATCAATTCTTTAATTTTAAGATAAAAACAAGGAACAACAGCCTAGTCAAATCAAACAACTAATAAAGACAACATGTGAAGATAGAGTAGATGGGAAATGACTAAGCCATAACTTAAAAGAAGTTTTGGTCATATATTAAAATAACCTATATACATAAAGTATATATAAAGATAGTATTTTTCTTAATGTTATTAGGTTGTGTTTATTGGAGCAAATTTAGATATTGGAGGGTAGAATGATGTATTTAATTACGTGAGGTTCTCATCAAGATTTTGTTAAAAAAAATTAGATATTCATTAAAATAATGTAATTTGTACATTTAATTTTTATTTAAAACTTTCTAAAAATATAAATATATTCTTAAAATAATAAATTATAATGGCACAATTAAGAAATCAAGTACCGTGTAATCTTTGAAAAGCATACGTGGGTAAGGACTCTCCAATTTGGAAACAATCTCTCTTTTAAACTAAACTTCATTTTGGAAATGAAAAATAAAACTTTTTAAATTAATCCCAACCAAATATTTTATAAAGTCAAAAATCATTTTGGAGAAGAAATAAAACTCATTAATTTAATTTAATGATTTCAATAGTATGAATTGGCAAGCAACGTCCAACTTGGTAGCGACGTCTTTGAATATGCATCCAACCTATAGCCAAAAAAAATATAATTTTAGAAAGGAAAATAAAAATCTTTTTTTTCGTCAAACCCATCTCAAGGATATGAACCGGAAAGCCATATCTAATGTGTGAACAATTTTTATTAATGGTTTTGACTTAATGCATAGGCATTTCTTGTAAAAAGAAAATTGGCTATAAGGGAAAATTTGTGACGTCTAATGACAATTCTTTTTATAATTGAGTATCCACCAATGTAACAGTAGAAGTAGCTTCAAGAGTTAGTTTAATTGGTCAAATCAAGTGTCTCGCAAAATGGGAGGTTACAGGGTCGAATCCCGAAAGCTCTTGAGGTCAGGGCAATGAAAAGACCGAGGGGTGTTGATGCCCTTTGGGTGGCGTCCACTTAGTGTTAAAGAATCCTGGACGTAGCAGCTACCCACTGACCCGAGTATCCGTGAACCAGTAAGTAAGAAAAAAAAAAAATAGTAAAAGTGTGACTCAACGATAGTGAAAGAAAACATGATAGGACCTCTGCTCTTTTTAAGGGATTGGCTTTCTTTAGCCATCGAGGGGATGAAGGTTCTAGGGAAAATAACACAATCTAATTATAATAAAAGCCCCTTTTTCACCACTATGTGAAGGTTCGGTTGCCTATTCAGGGTGGGACCCTTTTTTCAACACTATGTGAAGAGTTCTAGGTTGCCTATTCAGGGTGGGTATTTTTATTTGATCGTATATTTTATGCACTTAATTGGTATGAAGCATTTTAATGTTAGTTTTATTAGTCTCTAGACTCAATTCACTGGTTGACTACTAATAGTTTAGTCTTCATCGTGATAATTTTTAATGTTTAATTTTGTAAATCATTAAAGTATTTTTTATTTTAATTTAAAAAAAAAAATTTACTATTTGATTGGCATAAAAGTTTGTGCTTTATTTCAGTGTTTTTGACATGTGTCCCATGTCGTTTATGAAATTTGGTTACCCTGAAAATTCACCAATTTTCATGAAGATTATAATTAGCATGTTGTAATCAAAATAAAACTAAATCTATATTTAAGTAAATGTTAATCAATTTCCTTCAATTTGTTAACACAAAATCAAATAAAAACTCTTCAAAATAATATATTTAAATATTTTCTATAACTTTCTTTCCAAACAAAATTATGATAATTTATAAAATTTCAAAAAAAAAATGATATTTTCATATATTATATTTTTTTGTTATACACAATTTAATTAATATTTAAACTTATTAAGACATATATATAAAACTTTTATTTTTACATAATTAAAAATAATAAAAAATATTTTAAATAATACACCACTATAATATATATATATATATATAATCAATTAAAATTTAAATTAGTTTGATATTATATTTTTTATATAAAGTTATTTTTTTCCTAAACTTATTTCATATAAATTATTTAATTAATCTAAATCTAAATTTAAATTGGTTCAAATTTAAAATATTCTTTTTCATATATGTATGTTTAAATTAATTTAATTTTTAAAATATTTTTACATATATATTTTTTAATTTATTATTTTATTTATTTTTTAATTTAATGTTATATCATGTAATTTATTATTTTATTTTTTAATATAATATTGCATCATGCCATGTGACAATAAATTTCAAATAATATTTAAATTGAGATGAAATTCCAAATAGTACTTAAAATGAGATTATTTAATTTGAACTTAAAGACTAATAATTTAATATTATAACAACTCCATTTAATAAAAATATAAATTTAAAATTATAATAATTGTATATTAAAATCTTTTAAAATAACGCTTACAACAATCTCGCTTCACGAGGATCATGTTTGGATCTTATAACTTGATTAACAAATTGTCTTGACAACTTGAACATAGTGGGGGTGAATAGGACACCTGATAAATTTTGCCTCCTAGTGTTTTAGTTAAAGAATAATAAAATATTCTTAAACCATATACATTCATTTAAAAAAAAGCATTTAAAATATTTTACGGTGAACTTCTTTCATGGTTTCTTCTCAAATGCAAAAGGACGACTATTCAAGTTTTCAAGAATCCGTCTGGTCTTCTTTTTATCTTCTTCTAATACTTTTTATTTCATATCTTCTTCTAATACTCCTTGGAAACTCTTGAGTTTAGGATTGTGCAAACAAATGTCATCCATTACATTTTATTTTTTAAACTCTTGAGTTTAGGATAGTGCAAACAAATGTCATCCATTATTTCATATCTTCTTCTAATACTCCTTGGAAACTCTTGAGTTTAGGATTGTGCAAACAAATGTCATCCATTACATTTTATTTTTTAAACTCTTGAGTTTAGGATAGTGCAAACAAATGTCATCCATTACATTTGTTTTCTTATTCTTCTTTGTTGTTGATTGCAGTAGAATAATATTTTCTCCATGGACAGAGATTTTGTATGGTGGGGAATAGTTTATGGTTTTTACTTGATTTGTTTCTTATTATTACGGCATGTTCATCATGATGACTTATGTTTATTTTTAATTCAGAATTTGCATAATACTATGAAGGAAATTCAAGTTTTGTTGTTAAAAAGTTGATCGCCAGTTGAGGAGGACAATATTGAGACAACCACACATAGGAAGGACACCAAATAGAAGAAATTTCGATGGAGAGGTGAGCCCTTAGGGCTTTATTCTTGAATCTTGGAGTTCTATCCGTGGTCATCTTCTCAAAACTCTAAAAATTTTGAAATTTCACTAACAATCATGTATTCAACTCCTCACTGGAAGTGTTATTTCCAATAGATATATGGAAGTTAGTGTATGATTTTCCTTTAGATATTTAAGAGACTACACAGTCTCTACTCTTATACTCATGGGATCTCCCCCATTAGACCATCGACGTGTCCCTGGTCATCGACGAAACCATTCTGGATTTTGCTATGATGAGTACAATGTCAGAAGTTTAGACGAGTTCTTCTCTAGGAGATGGGGTTGAAGATAGAAACAAGAGAGCTTTAGAATTCATCGAGATTGTCACTAGAAATGCAGGCAACATGAAAACTCAAGTTCTCTCCTCAATCTTATCGAGAAATGCATACACTGAATATTTGAAGAGAGAGGGCATCAATGGAAAAACTGATAAAACCACTCTCAAGAAGTGTGTTCCAGTAATTACTTATGACAATATGAGGCCTGAAATACATCGTATTTCTAGAGGAGACACTACCCCATCCTTTCTTCTCATTTAGTGTCTAAATTCCTCAAAAGGTATTAACCATCTTCAACCTACTTTGTATTGATTGGGCATAAATTAATTACCGCTCAATTAGAAAAAACACTTAGTCATTCTTATTAATTTTCAATATAATGTTAAGAGTAACAAGTTATTTACGGTATATTATGTTGAAAAATAACTTGAATTTTTTACTTAGACTTGGGTTGACAATTTACATTAATTTTTACATAAACTTGGTTGACAAATTACATCATTCTTACTTAAACTTGGGTTGACAAATTTCTTCAATTTTTTTAACCTAAGTTTATGTAGGTTTTAGA
Organism: Pinus tabuliformis; assembly: GCA_031772625.1. Taxonomy (NCBI): domain Eukaryota; kingdom Viridiplantae; phylum Streptophyta; class Pinopsida; order Pinales; family Pinaceae; genus Pinus; species Pinus tabuliformis. The sequence continues at coordinate 270,207,735 of CM062817.1, read as the reverse complement.
TTTCGAAACATAGGTTGTGTTTGAGACTTAAGAGTGTTCAATAAATGGTTATTTTTATTTCAATTTAAAATTGTAAAATATTTTGGAAATTGATTTTGCTTTACTTATTATAATAAGTAATTTTGATGGCAAGTTTTAAACTAGCAATTGCACTAGGTGTTGTAGAGGAAACGTCGTAAGGCAATAGCTAGGAAAGAGCATTAAACTGTTACTCTTCCATGATCTCTTCCATGATGACAATGAAAGTGTCACCAGATGTTGTCAAAGGGCATAAGACAGTATCTAGGAAAGAGTAGTATTAAATTGTTACTCTTCCATGATGACAGTGAAAGTGTCACCAGATGTTGCCAAAGGGTGTAAGTAGAATTTTGGATCTTAGTTAAAGAGGGGGGTCTCAGGAATTGCATAGTTGACATGACAAGAGTATCCACAATATAAGGTTCTCTCTTTTTGGTTATTTAGTGTAGTTGCTAAAGAATGCATTGTAGAGATAGCGAATATCTCTATCCTTAGCAATTATTGACCAAAAGACCCTGATTTGGTCTTTTGGTTAGACATCCATATGTATTTGCACTTGAAACTCTTGTGTTTGAAGTATTTTCCTACTTGAATGGTTTGAATTTATCCACACCCTATTTGTATATGCCACCTTTATTTGGATTCAAGATTTCTTGTAATTGATATAGCTTTGTTGGGTTTCATTCAGATCCATTTACATTGTCCCCCCAATTCAAACACTAACAAACATTTGTATCATTATGTTTTTGATCAGTATGTTGTGGATCGGATCATAGTGACTTGCCTCGAATGATTTTGCATAAATTATAAGAAGATCAAATTGAAACCAAAATATGAATATTTTAAAATCAAGGATGTTGAAAATCTCAAATTGCCATAATCTACCATAAGTATAGTAAATTTGAATAATGAAGATGGAACCATTTAGTTATTGAATCTTAGAAAGGTCTATGAGCCTAGACTACGATACCAAATCCTTTCCAATTGATGATTTCAACAACCCACGAACAAGTGACTAAAGTTTCTTTGGAAATTCAAATGCATTTCCAAATTAAAAATCTTCATGAGTTCACTTTCAACCAATATATTTTTAACATAGAACATCCTTCAAAAAAGATACTAATTAGTTAGCTCATGCTCCTTGGTTCTAGTTTTCCTTTCAAAGCACTCCAAGTAAAAATAAAGTTTCCTTCAAAATTTTTGAATGAATTTAAAGAGAAACACTTCTTTGAAAATTTTCATGAGATTTGTAAACATGGACTTTAATACTTTCTCAATATCTACCTTTTTTCAGAACTATTTATATTACTTTAAATTTTTCAAAATTTGATGAAATTAAATTTAAATTTTATAATAAAACTAAAATTGTAATTAAATTTGGAATTCAAAATTCAAATAAACATAAATCAATCATATATATTGTATTTACCTAAAACTTTATTTCAAAAATAATTATAATTCCAAATTGAACCAAACAACTTTGAAATGATAAAATTGAAAGTATTCAAATTTAAATTGCTCTTAATAAATATAGATGACACTTAAAACACAAATTCTAAGAGAAAGACAAAGAAATATTCATATAAAAATTACAAAAGCTCTTGTGTGGTGTGAATTCATGTCCATTTACTATTCTATCTACAATTGCAATTTATCATTGGAAACAATTGTAATTGTTTCTGAGTTTCCATTTGCAGCTTGTATGATCAGGTGCTCATGTCCTAAGTGTCGTAAAATGCTCAAAATTTAAAGTGCTTAGAACTGGTTCAAAGTTGAATGACTGGAAAGTGCTCGTCTTCCTGATTCCGGCGCTGCAAACGGTTCGAAAAACGGTCGCCGTATGAGAAAGTTATGGCAAAAAGAAGAATTTGTCCATAACATTAGAAATTTTAATTTTTCAAAAAAAAATTAAAAAAGGAATATTCCGCTGGGCACGAAATCCGAGGCAACCACCAAATATTAAATGTAACTGCAGTTAAGTTGGCGGAATTTTGGCAAGAGCGCCAAATTTGGCGGACCTGCCATAATTGGCGAAGCTATCTGGAGTTAAATAAAGTTAGCTGGAGTTTTTCTAGGGGCAAACTGGAGAAACTTTAAATGGCCATAACTTTGGCTAGGAAAGTCGGTTTTGGATGAATTTTTTTTTGGTTTTGGGTATTTTCGACCTTCTGAAGCCATTGGTGCAGGTATTATAGCCATATGAGGTCATTTGCAGAGGTTTTGGAGCCGTGAAAGTTCTAGGAGCCACCAGGGCCCAGTTTTGTGAAGACTGTATAGGGTTGCAGGTATCCATTGGAGGTGATCCAATAGTCAATCCTGAAGGATTCAAGTGTTCTAAATCCATTTTTACCATCTATTTCTCCTGTAGATGCTTCTATTCAGCTGTATTTTCAATTTGAGCATTTAATAAAAACAAGGACAAGCCCGGTTGGGAGCTTTGGACCCAGTAGACGTAGCCCTGGAGGGGGTGAACTGCTTTATCAACTTCTTTTGCATTTGTGGTTGATTTATTTTGCAGAACAAATTCGTTTTAATGTGTTAAACAGTAAAAGGAAATAACTCTGCTATGCTTAAATGGGTCATAAACAGCTGAAAATTTCATGTGTTTTCTTTCTACAAGACATGGAAATCTTTTAAACATGTTTAATTCTGAATTGAATACCTTGCAAACAAATTTCAAGTAGTTTCAAATTCAGATCTAGTTGGTATCAGAGCTCAGGGTTTTGTGCAAAGATCTTCTAACTGTCTTGCAAAGTATTGATGCTTACCAGGTTGAAACTTAAAAGAGGGGAAGGACAGTTGATTAGAGAACGAGAGAATCCTCAGTCAAGGAAGGCCAGAGAACCATCACCTCCACCTTCAATTTCACCCTCAAGAGTCTCAACAGAAGCTTCAAGGATGTCTAAACATGAAGGAGAAATTCCTACAAAGACAGATCCAAGAGAAGAAGAAAGAGTCTTCAGAAAGGCTTTCTTGGACCTCACTGAAATGGTGAGGATATTGTACCAAGAAAGAAATGAGAAATTTGTTAGAGAAGGGTCCAAACATCCACATGAAGGAGAGGGCTCTTCAGGAGGTAAGAAGGATGATGATCATTCCAAGAAAGGACATGGAGGAAATGGTGATCCACCACCCCCATTTTCACCTTCTTCCTCTTCATCTCCGTCTTCTTCTGTTCATAAGCATAGATCCTCTAGAAAAAGTCCTTTTTTGAAGCTTGATGTAAAATTCGAATTACCTATGTTTAATGGTGAAGTGAATGCAGAAAAGCTTGACAACTGGATTAGGCAGTTGGAAGTTTACTCGAGGATCCAAAATATGCATGATGATGCAACAAAGATTCAGTTGGCTTCTTTGAGAATGGATGGAGCAGCACTGGTCTGGTGGGAGGCCAAGACTAAAGAGGAGATCAAAAAATTTGGTAAGGTTACCTTAACATGGCCTGAATTTCTGTTAGCCATTAAAAAACAGTTTTATCCTCTTGCTCACATGCAGAAGGCCATTATGAATTGGCAAAATTTCAGACAACTTGTTATGAAACTAGCTCAAGAAAAGATAGAAAAGATAGATCAACGCCTTAGAATTCAGCCTCTTTGAGGGGGCAACCTCCTTTACATTACATAAATGAACAATTATTGGATGATACAAATGACAAAACCTCCTTTCTATATATAGGAGTCTAAGGAGTCACAATATAATCCAGTCGACCTAACAATAATAATATAAAGCCACAAAAATAACAATAGAGGGATTCTATGGGGCACAGAAATAACAATATGGGGGTAATAGGGGCACAACAATATAAATAAGGGGTATAACTACAATAGTAATGGGGTAATCACTAGTATTATAGGGACCCAACATGCCCCTCTCCTTCAAAAAAGTGTTGTCCTCAACGCTTGAGTAGTTCTGGATACTTTTGCATAAAATTCTCATCCTCCCATGTGGAATCTTCAGCGGATAAGTTCTTCCACTTGATAAGATACTTTGAAATTGATCAATTTCGTAGCTGTCGAGTTCTTGTTTCTATGACTGCTTCCGGTTCCAATATAATTTTTCCTTCCTCGTCAAGTTCTGGCAATATTATTTGAATTGGGAGCTTGTCACCTATAGCCTTCTTTAAACATGAAACATGGAAAACTGGGTGCAATCGAGAAGCTGCAGGAAGCTCCAATTTGTATGCCATAGTACCAATATTTTGCAACACCTTGTATGTACCATAATACTTTGATGATAATTTATTATCCTTCTTAGCTTGCTTTAGGGACATTTGCTTATATGGTTGTAGCCGTAGGAATACCCAATCACCTACATCAAAACTTCTTTCACTGCGATGTTGATCTGCCTATTGTTTCATTCTATTTTGTGCCAACACGAGGTTATCCTTTAAGAGTTGGAGGACTTGTTGTTGATGTTCGATGTGATGTTCCACTGCCTGAACCTTAGAATTTTCTCTTAAATATGATGTGATGGATGGTGGTTGATACACATAAAGTGCCATAAATGGGGTCATTTTTGTTGCTGTATGGAAGGAAGTGTTATACCACCATTCAGCCAGAGGCAACCATTTGACCCATTGTGTCTGTTTATCAGATACAAAGCAACGAAGATATCCTTCCAAACATTTGTTTACTATCTCAGTTTGCCCATCAGATTGAGGATGATAAGATGAGCTATGAGCTAACTGAGTACCAAGACAAGAAAATAATTCTGTCCAAAAATTTCCAGTGAAAATGGGATCTCTATCACTTACAATAATCTTTGGGTTTCCATGTAGCTTTTGAACTGTTTCCATAAATGCAGTAGAAACTGTACTGGCTTTAAATGGATGTGATAATGCACAAAAGTGTGCATACTTGGTAAGTCTGTCAACTACCACCATGATGACACTCTTTCCCTCAGAATTGGGTAAACCTGTGATAAAATCCATTGAAACTTCCTCCCAACGTTGGCTTGGAATGGATAAAGGTTGTAATAGACCCGGTGTCTTAATTGTTTCAACTTTATTTTGCTGGCAAACCAAACATTCCGCCACAAACTTTTTAATATCTGATTTAAGGCCATCCCAAAAAAATTCCTTCTTAACCCTGTGGTGAGTTTTTAAAAATCCTGAGTGCCCTCCTAAGGGAGAAGTGTGCAATTCCATAAGAATCTTTTGTTTTAGCTGGGAATTCTTACAGAGGTATAAGCGATCTTTGTACCATAACAAATCATTTTGCCAGCTAAATGTATCAGAAGTACTGTAATCTTGTTGTAGCTTTCGAATAAGTGCCCACACTTCTTTGTCATTCTTCCATTCCTCCCTTGCTTCGTTTATCCAATCTGGTTGGATAATAGAAATGGCACACAACAATGCTTCCACATCCTCATCCTTTCTTGAGAGTGCATCTGCCACCACATTTTGCTTCCCTTTCTTGTAGATGATTTCAAAGTCATAACCCAACATCTTTGTGACCCACTTTTGTTGCTCTTCAGAGGATAATCTTTGTTCTAAAAAGTATTTAAGGCTATCATGATCCGTTTTTACCTTGAAGTGTCTTCCCATTAGGTAGGGTCGCCATTTCTTTAGTGCATGGAGTATTGCCAACATTTCCTTCTCATAAATAGCTTTGCTTAAAAACTTTCCCTTGATTGGACGACTTTCAAAAGCAATGGGTCTTTCATCTTGCATTAGAACAACACCAATTCCATTTCCTGAAGCATCACATTCCACAATAAAGGTTTTTGTGAAGTCCGGTGTAGCTAAGACCGGTGCTTGGCACATTGCCTCTTTAAGATGTTCAAAGGCCTTTGTTGCTTCCGGAGTCCATGAAAATGAATCTTTCTTCAATAATGTTGTTAGAGGTGCTGCTATTCTCCCATAATTCTTAACAAACTTGCGATAATACCCTGTCAACCCAAGAAATCCTCGCAGATGCTTTATGGATGTGGGAATTTTCCATTCCTTAATGGCTTTAATTTTGCTAGGGTCTACCTTAACTCCTTCATGAGATACAATATGACCCAAATATTCCACCTCTTAGACTCCAAAGAAACATTTGGATCTTTTTGCATATAATTGTTTCTCCTCCAATAGTTGTAGCACCCTGTCAACATGTTCAACATGATCCTTCCAAGACTTGTTGTAGATTAGTATATCATCAAAAAATACTAACACAAATTTTCTAAGGAATGGTTTGAAAATTGAATTCATCAAACCTTGAAATGTTGAAGGTGCATTGGTAAGGCCAAAAGGCATGACCAAAAATTCATAATGACCCTCATGAGTTCTAAATGTCGTTTTTGGAATGTCTTCAATCTTCATTCTGATTTGATGATATCCCGAACGAAGATCCAACTTGGTGAAGTAAATTGATCCATGCAATTCATCAATAACAGGAATGGGGAACTTATCTTTAATAGTGAGCTTGTTGAGCTCCCTATAATCCGGACACATGCGCCATGATCCATCCTTCTTGTGCACCAATACTACTGGAGTTGAGAAAGAACTTTGACTTGGTTTAATTATACCCGCCTCTAGCATTTCTGCAACCATACGTTCAATTTCACTCTTTTGGGCATAGGGATATCTGTACGGCCTGATGTTTGGAGGAACACTTCCTGGAATCAGATGAATAGCATGATCATGATCACGCATAGGTGGGAGACCTTTTGGAGTCTCAAATACCTTGGAATGATTGTCCAAGACTTTTTGGAGATCTAGAGAAATAGATGATTCCAATGTGGAAACATCTAGCGAACATAATTGTGCAATTACACCTCTTTGCTCCTTTTTTAGAAGCATTGTCATGCCATTAGAGCTGATTATCTTTCTTGGCTTCCCTGCAATACCCCTTAATTCAACTTCCTTTCCTTGCGTAGAAAATTTGATGAAAAGTTCTTGAAAATTAAAAGCTATTGTACCCAAGGATTGTAGCCATTGGACTCCTAATACAAAATCAGCACCTCCCATTGGAATGGAAAGCATTGGGCTAGTCAAAACATATTCTCCCATGGATAGCTTGATATTATGGCACTTTCCAGAGCAATTTATTGTTCCTCCATTTGCAATCATCACTTGACACTCTGGTGTTGGATATAGGAAGCAATTCAATTCTTTTGCTACCCTACAATGAATAAAATTGTTGGTGCTTCCTGAATCAATCAACACTATTACCTTTTTCTTCTTGATTTGTCCTTCTATCTTGATGGTTTGAGGAGTGGTAATTCCCACCAATGCATTACAAGATATGGTCGGATTTATTTGTTCTTCATCTAGGCTTTGTTCCTGGAGTATATCTTCTTCTTTTGACCTTTCTTGCTCCTTTTCTTCTTCCTCTTCACAATTTATGTAGAATAATTTCTTCTCAGCACACTTATGACCTTTAGTGTATTTGCTATCACAACTGTAACAAAGCCCTTTTGCTCTTTTTTCTTCCAATTGTTGTGGTGTCAACCTTATAGGTTGTGGAAGACTAGGGGCAACAACACTTCCATCTTTATAGTTGTGAGTGGTATGCTTCCTGGTTGCCATAATTTTGCTTTCCATTTTTCTTGCTAACCTGAATGCCTTCTCTAATGAATCAGGTTCCCAAAGGCGAACGTCATGTTGGATATTATCCTTTAAAGACCCTATGAACACATCAATCCTATGCTCCTCTGGAATATCTTTTACCCTTATGTTCAATTTTTGGAACTCCTCAATGTGCTCCATTACTGAACCCTTTTGTTTGAGACTTATCAATTGGCTAAAAAAAGTGTTGCTTTTTGTATCTTCATAATGTGCTATCAATTCTTCCGTAAAAATTTCCCAAGTGATAAATTGTTTACGAGAGCAAAGCCATTGATACCATACAAACTGATTTGGTTCCAAATATACAGTTGCCATACGTACCTTTTGTGTGTTTTGCACATTATTGAGATCGAAGAATTGCTCCATCTGTAATATCCATGTGGCGGGATCCTTGCCATCAAACTTCCTCATATCGATTTTTGGAATATGGTGATTCTTCGATCCAACATTAGCGTCTATGGAATCATGATTAACATTTCTTTTGTTCTCATCATGAGTTTCCTTTACCACCTTTTCACCATTAGTGACCCTTTCTTGTAGCAACTTCTTCAATTCTTCCATGTCTGTCTTCAAATCTATCTTCAAAGCTACCATGTCTCTCTTCAAATCTGTCTTCAAATCATCCATCTTAGCTTCCATGCCCTTTATCTTAGATTCCACGCCACTTATCTTAGCCTCTGTTAGCTTTTGTGAGCGTGACATTTGTTGCACTTGTTCTTGTAATTTTGATATATCATGTAGCATTTCTTCCTCTTCTTCATGAGTCATGCTAGAGCTTTCAGGTTCCTTACTAGGTGTTTGCATTTTCTTTCCTCGGGGCATCAGTTACCGATAATAATGCTTTACTATGCCCTTTGAATTCCGTTAAACCAAGCTTACACAAAAATTTAAAAAAAAACTACACACCTTTTTTCACTTTATAGAAGCCTGATATTGAATCTGATGTATCTCTATAATTTCAGATCATCCAGTTCTGAAATTGCGACCTGTAGTAGCCTTCTGCGTCCTCTTTCCAATGCCACAAGTCTGAGCCAAATTGGATTCTCCAAGGAAGAGTTATGTGAAATCTCCCACAATGACTTGCTTTTAGACTGGTTCAGTAGAGCAAACTTGTACGACGTACCACATGTCATTGTTTCAACCTTTGAATCTGAAACACACACAAAAGAAACTACAGTCCGTCCTCTTTCTGTACCTTCTTACGAAATTTCAATCCGATCCCCAGAGAGAAAGTTATGACGATTTTCCCCAGGTCACCTGTTTTGAATGTAATTCAGGAGTCTACAAAAAGACCAACTTCCTCAGATCATATCTCCGCAAATATCGCGCAAAAAGCTCTGAAATTTAGAACCAAGGTTCAGCGCCATTTCTTCTCAAATGGGTTTTTTTTGCGACTTCTGAAACATCACAGAAAAAAAAAAAAAAAAAAGTTATAGCGAAAATTCCACGATGACCTGTTTGGAGCAGCGAAACCCTAGAATCTAAAGCTCTGATACCAAATGTTATGAAACCAGCTCAAGAAAATATAGAAAAGATAGATCAACACCTTAGAATTCAGCCTCTTCGAGGGGGCAACCTCCTTTACATTACATAAATGAACAATTCTTGGATGATACAAATGAAAAAACCTCCTTTCTATATATAGGAGTCTAAGGAGTCACAATATAATCCAGCCGACCTAACAATAATAATATAAAGCCACAAAAATAACAATAGAGGGATTCTATGGGGCACAGAAATAACAATATGGGTGTAATAGGGGCACAACAATATAAATATGGGGTATAACTACAATAGTAATGGGGTAATCACTAGTATTATAGGGACCCAACACAACTTAAGGGTTAGAGTGTCCAAGACTACACCCAAGAATTCAGGAGAAGAGCTCTCTTGTTAGAGGTAGATTTACAGACCCAAGAAACCTTGATGAAATACATCGGTGGCTTGCATAGCTACCTTAGACACACCATCTTGATGTTTAACCCTACTAGCCTGGACGAGGTTTGTGTCCAAGCTACCCATTTAGAGGCAAGGGGAAAAAACACATTTGAAGAGGGTAGAAACAAGCCCCCCAAGGGGAAAAACAAAGAGAAAACCTCCAAGGGAAAGGGCAAAAAGAATGCATCTGTCAAACAGGAGAGTGAGAAAGTGATCTGTAAATATTGTTCTAAACCAGGCCATGAGGAGAAAAACTGTTGGAAATTATATCCTGAAAAAACACCTCAATTTAACAAATCCAAAGGGAAACAGAAAACTGTTGCTACTATATCTACACCACAAGATTTAGGGGAAGATTCAGGTGATGAAACCAAAATTGCAGCCATGGGTTTGAAAAACTTGAAGGGAAAAGAAATTGAAACTCAAGCCAGCACTAGTACCTCAAACTACCATTTACAAGCTCCTAATGAGGAAGAAATAATTGAACTGTTTCATGTGAGGGTGATTTCAAAACATACTAAAATTGACACACTTTTTGATAGTGGGTCACAAGCAAACCTTATATCAGAGGACTTGGTCAAGCAGCTTAAACTTGAGACCATTCCACATCCGAAGCCATATCCACTTGGATGGATTTGCAAGGATGCAAATTTACAAGTTTCAAGAAAGTGCACATTGCGCTTTGCAATTACTGCACATTTTATTGACACAGTTGAACTTGATGTGGTACCTTTTGATATAGCAGGAATTGTTTTGGTAAGTCCTTACTTGTTTGACAGGAAAGCTATCTTTCATCGCCATGAAAACAAATATCATCTGTTCAAAGATGGCAAGGAGTTCATTGTTAGAGCTCATCGCAAGAAAACAAATATAGCGATGGTGAATGCAGGACAGGTAAAAAGGCTGGTCAATCCAAGTAAGAATTTTGTTCTTCTTTTGATTAAGCCCAAGGTTGATGTGAATCATGAGTCATTTGACAATTGTGATCCAAAACTTAAATCAGATCTGTATGATGTAGTTGATGCATATCATGAGATGTTTCAGGAGCCTACAGGTTTGCCTCCTAAGAGGGAGATTCAGCATGAAATCCATTTGCATCCAGATTGTCCTCTTCCAAACATAGGCATGTACCGCATGTCTATTATGGAGAATGTTGAAATAAAGAAGCAAATCAAGGACTTGTTGGACAAGGGTTTCATAAGGCCAAGTACTTCGCCATGTGGGTCACCAATTGTATTGATTCCAAAGAAAGATGGCACTTGGCGTATGTGTGTTGATTTCAGGGCCTTGAACAAGATAACGGTAAAGAATCGTTACCCACTCCCAAGGATAGATGATTTGCTAGACCAGCTGAAAGATGCTCGATATTTCACTAAGCTAGACTTGCGCAGTGGATATCATCAAGTAAGAATTGAAGAAAGTGACATTTGGAAGACAGCCTTTAAAACTAAACAAGGACTCTTTGAGTGGCTTGTGATGCCGTTTGGTTTGTGCAATGCACCTGCAACTTTCATGCGGGTAATGGATGATGTCTTGCGTCCTTTTCTTGATGATTTCGTTATTGTCTACTTAGATGACATCTTAATTTTCAGCAAGTCTAGAGAAGATCATGTCATGCATGTTAGAAAAGTACTTGATGTTTTGAAGAAGAATCAGTTATTTCTTAAAATGTCAAAGTGTGAATTTGGAAAGACTTCTTTGGTTTATTTGGGACACATAGTAGGAGGAGGTGCTTTGAGAATTGATCCTGCTAAGATTGAGGCTATTATGAAGTGGCCTACTCCCAAATCCATAACAGAGGTAATAAGTTTTTTGGGTGCAGCTCAATATTGGAGGAAGTTTATCTCTAACTTCTCTTCTATAGCAGCTCCTATGCATGCAGTGACAAGTGTGAAACATGCTTTCCAATGGGGAGGCAAGCAGCAAAAAGCTTTCGAATCTTTGAAAGAGAAGATTAGTTCAGCTCCAGTCCTTGCATTACCGGATTTGTGACAGCCATTTGAGATACAAACTGATGCTAGTGATTATGCTATGGTTGCAGTTCTTCTACAGCATGGTAAGCCTATTGCTTTTCATTCTGAAACTTTTAATGGTGTTGTTGTAAATTATCCTACATATGATAACGAGTTGTATGCATTGGTACAAAGCGTCAAAAAGTGGAAACACTATTTGATGGGCAAAGAAACTGTTATACATACCGACCATCAGCGCTTACAGTACTTGCAATCACAAAGCAAGTTACAACAGTCACGACACTTCAGATGGATGGGCTTCTTGCAACAGTTCCATTTGGTAATAAGGTATAAGAAAGGTACTTTGAATAAGGTTGCTGATATGCTTTCAAGGCCTATTATTGGTGTTGTTACTTTACTTAAGAATGATTCCATTGTACATGATAGTTACATAGAACAATATGCACCTGATGATGACTTTAAAGATGTGTATGCTAACTTGAGTAAAGGAAATCATGTAGAGGAAAATGACTATCACATGCATAACAATTTGCTGTTTCATTTGGGCAAGTTGTGTATACCACAGGGGGAGAGGATAAATGTCATAAGAGAAGCTCATTCTTCTCTTATTGCTGGCCATTTTGGTGTGAGCAAAACAGTTGCACATCTACAGAGGTATTGCTATTGGCCTCGCATGGTAGATTCTGTTTCAAGGTTCATAAGAGGTTGTTTATTATGTGCTACAAGCAAGCCTAGCAACAGGAAGCTTGGTTTGTATACTCCTTTACCGGTACCTTCTAGACCATGGGAGAGCATCTCTATGGATTTTGTAGGAGGTTTGCCAAAATCTAGAAAGCAACATGATTATTTATATGTAGTAGTTGATCGTTTCAGCAAAATGTGTATACTTATGCCTTGTAAGAAAACTATAACTGCTGAACAAACTGCTGAATTATTTTTTCATCATGTATGGATTCACTTTGGTTTGCCTACTTCCATTATTAGTAACAGGGATTCCAGATTTGTGGGGAATTTTTGGTCCAACCTATGGGAAATGATGGACACAAAGTTGAAGAAAAGTATTGTTTTCCATTCGCAAACAGATGGACAAACCGAAGTTGTGAACAGAACCATTGTGCACCTCTTGAGAGGTTATTGCAGCAAGCATCCCAAGCTTTGGGATGAACATTTGAACTACATACAGCATGCTTACAATCGTGCCAAGCACTCTTCCACAAACACCTCACCGTTTGAAGCTCGTTTTGGTTATTTGCCAAAATCACCTCTTGATTTCATTCTTGAGAAAGATGTCGCCATTGAGGGACATAGTGACATTGAAAAAGCTCGTTCATTCATTGAAATAATTCAGCAAATACATCAGCAAATTCAAGAACATCTTGAGAAGAGTCAAGGCAAGTACAAGGAAAGACATGACAAGCATAGAGTCGATCACAAGTTTCAAGAAGGAGATGAGGTATGGCTGTACATTAGTAAGGAAAGGATGCAAGGAGAAGGTAAAAATTTGAAGCCTATTCGTTATGGTCCATTCAAAATCCTCAAGAATGTTGGAAATAATGCTTTTCAATTAGATTTGTCTTCCTACATGCAAATGTATTCTGTTGTCAATGTGGAGAACTTACGTTTGTATGAACCTCCTTTGATTGTTGATCATGAAAATGTTGTTCAGCTGCCATCTATAGAAGATTTCTCACCAGAATTCTTAGATGAGCTGAAAGAAGATACAATCCTTGACAGAAGGGCACGCACTTCAAGAAGGGGCAGTGTAGATTATGTTTGGGTTGGTTTCAAAGGCAGCAAACCGAACAAGGCAAAGTGGATGGAGGTGGACAGAGTGAGGGAGTTGTACCCTCACTTCTTTAATAGGTAGTTGAAGGCTTTTGGAGTCCAAAAGCTTCCCAATGGGGAGGCGTGATCAGGTGCTCATGTCCTAAGTGTCGTAAAATGCTCAAAATTTAAAGTGCTTAGAACTGGTTCAAAGTTAAATGACTAGAAAGTGCTCGTCTTCCCGATTCTGGCGCCGCAAACGGTTCGAAAAACGGTCGCCGTATGAGGAAGTTATGGCAAAAAGAAGAATTTGTCCATAACATTAGAAATTTTAATTTTTCAAAAAAAAATTAAAAAAGGAATATTCCGCCGGGCACGAAATCCGAGGCAACCACCAAACATTAAATGTAACTGCAGTTAAGTTGGCGGAATTTTGGCAGGAGCGCCAAATTTGGCGGACCCGCCATAATTGGCGGAGCTATCTGGAGTTAACTAAAGTTAGCTGGAGTTTTTCTAGGGGCAAACTGGAGAAACTTTAAATGGCCATAACTTTGGCTAGGAAAGTCGGTTTTGGACGATTTTTTTTTTTATTTTGGGTATTTTCGACCTTCTGAAGCCATTGGTGTAGGTCTTACAGCCATCTGAGGTCATTTGTAGAGGTTTTGGAGCCATGAAAGTTCTAGGAGCCACTAGGGCCCAGTTTTGTGAAGACTGTATAGGGTTGCAGGTATCCATTGGAGGTGATCCAATAGTCAATCCTGAAGGATTCAAGTGTTCTAAATCCATTTTTACCATCTATTTCTCTTGTAGATGCTTCTATTCAGCTGTATTTTTAATTTGAGCATTTAATAAAAACAAGGACAAGCTCGGTTGGGAGCTTTGGACCCAGCAGACGTAGCCCTTGAGGGGGTGAACTGCTTTATCAACTTCTTTTTCATTTGCGGTTGATTTATTTTGCAGAACAAATTCGTTTTAATGTGTTAAACAGTAAAAGGAAATAACTCTGCTATGCTTAAATGGGTCATAAACAGCTGAAAATTTCATGTGTTTTCTTTCTGCAAGACATGGAAATCTTTTAAACATGTTTAATTCTGAATTGAATACCTTGCAAACAAATTTCAAGTAGTTTCAAATTCATATCATTGTATAACCTCGAGCTGGGGTAATTCTTTCGATATTTGGCACAGGCCTTCGGCCCTAAGGCTTTACCCTTTAAGGGTTTTACTCTGTTTTGTGACTTTAAGGTTTATTTAGATATGTCTTACCAATCTGACCCTATTTCTTTTCCATATCTCGTTAATTTAAATGTTCTAATCAAGAAATTAACTGACCCTATTTCTTTTCCATATCTCGTTAATTTAAATGTTCTAATCAAGAAATTAACTGACCCTATTTCTTTTCCATATCTCGTTAATTTAAATGTTCTAATCAAGAAATTAACTGGGCGGGGATGACCATCTGTTTCATTGGGGGAGGCGAACGGTCGATCTTCATAAAAGGGTTTTCCTGGGTTTACTTTATGGATTTTTCTGGATTTAATAACAAGATGTGGGTACTATCCTGTCACAGGTATCCTATGAACCATGGAGAGGGAAACTTATTATTTTATTTGAACGATATTTTTGTTTTAACATAAAAGAAAATTATTATTATTTTTAATTTTCTTTATTTAAAAATATTAAAAATGAAGTTATTTTTATTTTTATAAATAATATAATTATTAATTACATTTTATTTTTATGTAATTTAATTTTGTCAAAATATGCATAAATGATAACCTAATCTTATGACATCTTGTAACATTTCTTTCATACTACCCAATATAACATAATTTTACAATATCTTTTCGATACTACTCAACATAACCTAGTTTGTCAGAATTCCATAATATGACAATATTGCACTACACCGAAAAAATAATTAGATACTGCCAAAAATAGTAAGAGAGCACTTTACACCACGCTATTATGTGAAGAAATCCAACAATTATGCAAATAATTGAAATCCAAATAAATTTAACCGATAAATTGAAATTAAAAAAACATAACCTAGTTTGTCAGAATTCCATAACATGACAATATTGCGCTACACCGAAAAAATAATTCGATACCGCCAAAAAATAGTAAGAGAGCACTTTACACCACGCTATTATGTGAAGAAATCCAACCATTATGCAAATAATTGAAATTCAAATAAATTTAACCGATAAATTGAAATTAAAAAAACTGGGTCTGTTTGAACCATTACGTTCAGTAAAATAAATTTAACTGATAAATTAAAATAAAAAAATAAAAAAGAAAACTGGGTCCATCCGACCAAGTAAAATAAAATTTAATTGAAAATTTGAAAAAAAAAAAAACAGACTACTACTGGGTCCATCCTAACAATTACGGTCTAGCATTATCTTTTTGAACTGAGTTGCTGCTGCCATTGTTGTGCCTTCTGTTTTGCTAGCGTTATCTTTTTGAACTGAGCTTCCGTTGCCGCTGTTGTGCCTTTTGTTTTGTTGGCTCTTCACCTGCCATGTTTTCATTTCTCTTTTCTTTGATTTTCTGCTGTCATTTGAAGTGACAGTGCCACTGCCGGTGCCTGCTACAATATCTACATTATCTTCTTCAGCAGGCGCTGCTGCTCCTATTTCTATTTCACATGGTCTTCCGTAGCCATTTGATCTCAAATATGTGATGGAAAACATAAAAACTTCAGTGTCCGACCAGAATATGACAACATCACTTACCCTCAAACCCTTTCTTTCTGCATAATCATTCCATCCCTTTGTGAAGACAAAAGATTGGCAACTTCTTAGCCATTGCTTGAACAGAAAGCGAGTTGTTGCCCCAGGATTTCCATTGCGGCCATCATCACAATCTGTATCACGTACCAAAACCTCCATTCCAGCACCTTGAGTGATCTCTTGCTGTTGCATTGCAGTGAAATGTTTCAGAAATCTTTGGGCAGAAGTTTTTGGAATGATTAGTCGAGTCAACTTTCTGCATAGATGTTGGGTATTTTTAAATGGAGAAATACCAAAACAAGAATAAAATTCACCACAGAGACAATGCTCTGTTTACTCTGTCCAGGATCTTTTGACAAGAACCTCTTAAAATCAAAATGACTCAGAAGACACCATTACACAGTCACAAAGCATTTCTATTAATTAAAACAAAAAAAAATTCACTCTGTCTTCATATAAGAATTTACACTGCTGGAAAATTCCCAATAACTTTTACTGCTGTAAAACCTCCATTCACATTTACTGGTGTAAAACACTTTTACATACTGCTGTAAAAAAAAAAAAAACTTACAGAGTTACAAAAAAAAAACACGCACCACCAATTTCTTTATGCACACTGCTTGTGCAAAAACCACACATGGTTTTCTTACACTTTTGTTTTACAAATACCTGACAAAAGCATTACAATGTTCCTTATGATTGTGCATACAACTCTCTGTTCTATTTCGCTGCTGCGAACACACACACATTTTCTTCCCGTGTGTCATACATAAAAAAATTAACACATAAAAACATGCCTATTAAAACATACAACTTACACACATAAAAAAAAACTTTACGTGCCGTAAAAAAATGAACCGTATATCATATGGGACATATGCCCATAATCAAAATTAAAGCCTCCACCTAATATCTACGAAGACACATTAAAGACATTGAATTCCTCCTACGGCGGTCAACCCATAAACCTTTTACTCCACGTAAAAATTGATTTGACGTGGGCCTGTGCACTTTCCGGAGATCGACGGTGAAGATTTCATGCCCAAATCACTTGACTGATCCAACGAGGTTCGCACACCAACCTCGGGTAAAACAAACGAACTTTACTGTCCGGGGAAAATGGTTTTGGGGGGTTCGTACAAGAGACGCGTGGCGGCAGGTGAGAGTGTTCGGAGGGCTCCAAGGAAAAACAGCCTTTGTCAAAAGGCGGTGCGATATCCCTTCAGCCGGTTTGTGGTTTTGCTGAAAACCACCGCACGCTGTAAAATTACAAATTTAACACTCCCCTTTAATTTTAACAGCTGCGCGTTCAGTCATTCCCAAACACTTTCTCAAAAATTCGAAACTCTTCTGAACCAGTGGCTTTGTCAAGATGTCTGCAACCTGTTCCTGGGTCCTGCAATGTTCTAGGACAATTTCTCCATTGCTCACCAATTCTCTGATGTAGTGAAACCTTGTGTCAATGTGTTTCGTTCTCTTATGAAACACTGAATTCTTTGACAAAGCAATAGCTGAGCTATTGTCACAAAAGACCACTGTCGCTTTTGCCTGCTCTTGGCCTAAGCTTCTCAACATCCTTCTCATCCATACTGCCTGACATGCTGCTGCTGTCGCTGCCACATACTCTGCCTCTGCTGTAGATAATGCTACAATGGACTGCTTCTTAGAAGCCCATGAAATGGCCCCTGAACCCATATTGAAAACATAACCGGAAGTGCTCTTCCGATCATCTACACTTCCAGCCCAATCGCTATCTGTGTACCCAATCAAATCTGAATGTTCTGAGGCATGATATAAAATTCCAAACATTTTAGTGCCTTTCACATACCTCAAAATTCTCTTTGCTGCCTGCCAATGTGCCTCCTTTGGCCTCTCCATAAATCTGGAAATTAAACTAACAGCATACATTAAATCAGGCCTAGTTGCTGTTAAATACATAAGGCTGCCCACAATGCTTTTATACAAGCTAGGATCAAAATCCTTGCTGCTGTCCTCTCTGCTGAGTTTTAATCCCATCACTGTGGGAGTGATGGCTGCCTTGCATTCTTCCATCTTAAATCTGCTCAAAATTTGATTTACATATCTTGCTTGAGATATAAAAATTCCTTTTTCATTTTGATCTACTTCTATGCCTAAGAAGTATCTCAAGAAACCCATATCAGTCATTTCAAATTCATCCTTCATGACTGATTTAAAATTCTCAATGAGATAAATATCATTTCCAGTGAAAATAACATCATCTACATACAAGACAACAATTAAAATTTTACCATCCTTTTCCTTGATGTAGACTGTGGGTTCTCCTTCACATTTGTCAAATTCATTCTCCAATAGATATGAATCTATCCTGCTGTACCATGCTCTTGGCGCTTGCTTCAGCCCATAAAGAGCTTTCTTCAATTTGCACACTTTGTGCTCTTCACCTTTCTTCTCATATCCGAGAGGCTGTTCCACATAAACCTCTTCCTTTAACACTCCATTTAGGAATGCTGATTTCACATCCATTTGGTAGACTTTCCATTTGTTTTGAGCTGCTATGGACAGCACTGCTCTCACGGTTTCCATTCTTGCAACCGGGGCGAAAGTCTCCTCATAATCTCTCCCATACTGCTGCTTGTAGCCTTTGACAACCAGCCTTGCTTTATGCCTTTCAATCTTGCCTTCAGCATTGCTCTTGGTCTTGTAGACCCATTTCACACCAATGACTTCTTTGCCTTTTGGTAGCTCAACCAAATCCCATGTTTTGTTCCTCTCTATGGCATTCATCTCCTCATCCATAGCTTCTATCCATTTTCTATCTTTAATAGCTTCTTCAAAATGAATAGGATCATCAACATGACAGAACAAGGCAAATAAGGAATTTATTCCTTCTTCATAAATTTCACTTAGATTTCTAAACTTCTTACCTCTTTCACTTGGTGTGCAAGTGCTTGAAGATGCACTTGAGTTTCCTCCTTGTGGTGTGCTTGGAGAAGCACTCTCATTGATCCTCAATGGTGTACCTTGCTGTTCTTGTGTTGGTGCTGCTGTTTGGGGATTCATTTCAGCCACCTCCTCTTCATCTTCATCATGAGACAAACAGTTTTTAATGTTCACTGTTTTCTCTATGCTTCCATCCCAAGCTTCCTCCTCAATGAATTGAACATCCCTGCTGACAAAGAACTTCTTGGTAGATGGAATGTACAGCCTGTAGGCTTTGGATTCATCACTGTATCCAATGAAGATGCATTTCTCCCCTTTGCTGTCCAACTTCCTCCTTAGTTTATCTGGAATGTGTGCATAGGCCACACACCCAAAAACTCTCATGTGGGTGACTCCTTGCTTTCTCCCACTCCATGCCTCTTCTGGCACTTTGTTCATGACTGCTTTTGTAGGACACCTGTTCAAAATATACACTGCACAATGTACAGCTTCAGCCCAATACTCATTTGGCAAATGCTTTGCCTTCAGCATGCTCCTTGCCATCTCCATGATGGTTCTGTTCTTCCTTTCAGCAACTCCATTTTGCTGTGGGGTGTACCGAGTTGTGAACTGTTTATGTATTCCATTTTCTCTACAAAACTTTAGGAATTCATTTGAGATATACTCACCTCCTCTATCAGTTCTCAATACTTTTATGTGCAGCCCGCTTTGGTTCTCCACAAGTGCTTTGAAATTTTGGAATTTCTCAAAGACTTCACTTTTGTTCTTGAGGAAATATATCCAAGTCCTTCTTGTAAAATCATCAATGAATGTCAAGAAATATAGGCTGCCAGCTAATGATGGAGCTTGCATTGGTCCACACAAATCTGAGTGGATAATCTCTAAGGGTGCCTTTGCCCTTATACTTTTCCCTGATGGAAAACTCTCTCTATGTTGTTTGCCCAATATGTAGCCTTCACATAGGCTGTCCGGTTTCTCTATCAATGGTAATCCTCTTACCATTCCTTTTCTGCTCAATAAGTTTAGACCTCCAAAATTTAGATGCCTGAATCTCAAGTGCCATAACCAGTTCTCATCCTTTGGCACGCATTGGAAGGCCTCTTGGGTGACTGCTGCCATTTCCCTTTTGTTTTTCAAGTCTGCCCGGATCCGGAGAGGGAACATCCTGTTCCTTGTCATTTTTACTTCAGCAATGCATCTTTTGCTGGGTGGTATGTCCATGATGGTGCACACATCATTTACAAAGTAAACATTGTAACCCTTTTGGATAAGCTGTCCAACACTCAATAGGTTACATCTCATTCCGGGGACATAGTAGACATCTGCTATGGTTTTCCTTTCTCCTTGTTTTGTGAATATTTTTACCTCCCCTTTTCCCATAACAGACACTTTACTATCAGTTCCTAGTGTGACCTCTGATTTCAAATTCTGATTTAAGGCTGAAAAGAGGGCTACATTCCCTGTCATATGGTTGCTGCAACCTGAGTCTAAAAACCATATGTCCTCACTATGTGTTTCAGCCATGTTACAAGCTAACAGGACATTTTCTTGACTGCTGTTTTCTCTTGTAACATTTGCATTTTGTCTGCTATTCATATCATGCTGTTTCTTTCTACAATCACTAGCATAATGTCCATACTTTTTGCAATAATAGCATTGAACATTAGATTTATCATACCTTTGTCCTTGAGCCTGATACTGATCTCTTTGTTGGCTGCTGCCTTGACCTTGGTTCTGATTTTGATTGCTGCCTCTTCCTTGTGCATTTGATGTGCTGTTCCTTCCACCTCTGTTCTGGCTTCTGCCTCTTCCTCTCTTGTTTCCTCTGCCTTGACCTCTTCCTCTTCCAAAGGACATCTGGGTCTTGAAGGCTTGCTCTAGGGATGAGTTTTCATTCCTACTCAACCTCTGCTCATGAGTTATCAGTGATGCATGTAGCTCATCAACTGAATAGCTTGAGAGATCCTTTGTCTCTTCAATGGTGGTGACTATGGCATCGAACCTTGAGGGTAAGACCCTCAATATTTTCTCCACTATTCTTCTATCTTCAATTGTTTCTCCATGAGTTCTCATTTGTGTGATTACACCAATCACATGAGTGAAGAATGATTCAATGTTGTCTGACTCCTTCATGTTCAAGTTTTCAAAATCCTTTCTCAGCATTTGCAATTTTGCTGTCTTCACTCTCTCCATGCCTTGATAGGCTGTCTTGAGGGTTTGCCATGCATTGTGTGATGTTGTAGCTGCTGCTATCCTTGGGAATATACTCTGGTCCACTGCTTGATACAACAAGACAATGGCCTTTGCATCCTTCTTCCTATTGAGCTTCAGCTGATCCTTCTCTCCCTGAGTTAATGCATTGAACTCAGTTTCATCTGCTGGTTCCTCAAACCCATATTCTACTAGTTCCCATATATCTTGAGAGATGAACAAAGCTCTCATGGTTATAGACCAGTAATCATAGTTCTTCCCATTAAAGTGTGGGAGCTGGGTGTTGAACATACCCATGCTTGTGCTTGCCATTCCTTGCATCTTGAACTATGGTTTTAAATCCTTGACTGTGGTTTTTTTTAAAAAAAACAACTGACTGTCTTCAGCAATAACAAGAGAAATGCTTTTGGGGAATACCTGAATCCTTCGCTGTCTGAGTCTTCTGTCTGCCTGAGAGGTCTTGCTGCAGCAACAACCTTCTCCCTTCAGCTTCTTTAACTTCTTTAAAGAGCCTGGTCCTGCTCTGATACCACTGTTGGGTATTTTTAAATGGAGAAATACCAAAACCAGAATAAAATTCACCACAGAGACAATGCTCTGTTTACTCTGTCCAGGATCTTTTGACAAGAACCTCTTAAAATCAAAATGACTCAGAAGACACCATTACACAGTCACAAAGCATTTCTATTAATTAAAACAAAAAAAAATTCACTCTGTCTTCATATAAGAATTTACACTGCTGGAAAATTCCCAATAACTTTTACTGCTGTAAAACCTCCATTCACATTTACTGGTGTAAAACACTTTTACATACTGCTGTAAAAACAAAACTTACAGAGTTACAAAAAAAACACGCACCACCATTTTCTTTATGCACTGCTTGTGCAAAAACCACACATGGTTTTCTTACACTTTTGTTTTACAATACCTGACAAAAGCATTACAATCTGTTCCTTATGATTGTGCATACAACTCTCTGTTCTATTTCGCTGCTGCGAACACACACACATTTTCTTCCCGTGTGTCATACATAAAAAAATTAACACATAAAAACATGCCTATTAAAACATACAACTAACACACATAAAAAAAACTTTACGTGCCGTAAAAAAATGAAACGTATATCATATGGGACATATGCCCATAATCAAAATTAAAGCCTCCACCTAATATCTACGAAGACACATTAAAGACATTGAATTCCTCCTACGGCGGTCAACCCATAAACCTTTTACTCCACGTAAAAATTGATTTGACGTGGGCCTGTGCACTTTCCGGAGATCGACGGTGAAGATTTCATGCCCAAATCACTTGACTGATCCAACGAGGTTCGCACACCAACCTCGGGTAAAACAAACGAACTTTACTGTCCGGGGAAAATGGTTTTGGGGGGTTCGTACAAGAGACGCGTGGCGGCAGGTGAGAGTGTTCGGAGGGCTCCAAGGAAAAACAGCCTTTGTCAAAAGGCGGTACGATATCCCTTCAGCCGGTTTGTGGTTTTGCTGAAAACCACCGCGCGCTGTAAAATTACAAATTTAACAATAGATCACCTTGCCGTCAAAACTTTTGAAAAACCTGTCCATCCTCGCCACAGCATCAAAGTATGAGATGTTTCTGTAGGATGGGAATCCATCTCCATCACTTCAATTTGTTAACACAAAATCAAAAAAGAAAAATTCTTGAAAATAATATATTTAAATATTTTCTATAACTCTCTTTCCAAAAAAAATTATGATAATTTATAAAATTTCAAATATATAAAAAAATGTAATTTATACACAATCTAATTAATATTTAAACTCATTAAGGCATTTATATAAAACTTTTATTTTTGCATAATTAAAAATAAAAAATATTTTAAATAATACCCCACTCTAATTAATATATATATATATATATATATATATATATATAATCAATTAAAATTTAAATTGGTTTGATATTATATTTTTTTTATATAAAGTTATTTTTTCCTAAACTTATTTCATATAAATTATTTAATTAATCTAAATCTAAATAAAACTTTTATTTTTACATAATTAAAAATAAAAAATATTTTAAATAATACCCTACTATTAATTATATATATATATATATATATATATATATATATAAAATATCAATTAAAATTTAAATTGGTTTGATATTATATTTTTTTATATAAAGTTATTTTTTCCTAAACTTATTTCATATAAATTATTTAATTAATTTAAATCTAAATTTAAATTGGTTCAAATTTAAAATATTCTTTTTGATATATGTATGTTTAAATTAATTTAACTTTTAAAATATTTTTACATATATATTTTTAAATTTATTATTTTATTTTTTAATATAATGTTATATCATGTAATTTATTATTTTATTTTTTAATATAATATTACATCATGTAATGTCATAATAGTTTTTTTACAATAAATTTCAAATAATATTTAAAATGAGATGAAATTCCAAATAGTACTTAAAATAAGATTATTTAATTTGAACTCAAAGACTAATAATTTAATATTATAACAACTCCATTTAATAAAAATATAAATTTAAAATTATAAGAATTGTATATTAAAATCTTTTAAAATAATGCTTACAACAATCTCGCAAGTTTTTACGAGGATCATGTTAGGATCTTGTAACTTGATTAACAAATTGTCTTGACAACTCGAACATAGTTAGGTGAATAGTACACCTGATAAATTAAGGCTCCTAGCGTTTTAGTTAAGGAATAATAAAATATTCTTAAACCATATACATTCATTTAAAAAAAAGCATTTAAAATATTTTATGGTGAACTTCTTTCATGGTTTCTTCTCAAATGCAAAAGAACGATTATTCAAGTTTTCAAGAATCCGTCTGGTCTTCTTTTTATCTTCTTCTAATACTTTTTATTTCACATCTTCTTCTAATACTCCTTGGAAACTCTTGAGTTTAGGATAGGGCAAACAAATGTCATCCATTACATTTTATTTTTTTAACTTAGGATAGTGCAAACAAATGTCATCCATTACATTTGTTTTTTTATTCTTCTTTGTTGTTGATTTGTTTTTTTGTCCTTCTTTGTTGTTGATGGGAGTAGAATAATATTTTCTCCATGGACAGAGATTTTGTATTGTGGGGAATAGTTTACGGTTTTCACTTGATTTGTTTCTTATTATTACGACATGTTCATCATGATGATTTATGTTTATCTTTAATTTAGAATTTGCATAATACTATGAAGGAAATCCGAGTTTTGTTGTTAAAAAGTTGATCACCAGTTGAGGACAATATTGAGACAACTACACATAGGAAGGACACCAAATAGAACAAATTTCGATGGAGAGGTTAGCCCTTAGGGCTTTATTATTGAGTCTTGGAGTTCTCTCCGCGGTTATCTTTTCAAAACTCTAAAAATTTTGAATTGAAATTTTTGAATTGGAAATTTTGAAGTTTCACTCACAATCACCTATTCAGTTCCTCACTGGAAGGGTTATTTCCAATAGATATATGGAAGTTAGCATATGATTTTCCTTTAGAGATTTAAGAGACTACACAGTGTCTACTCTTATACTCGTGGGATCTCCCCAATTAGACCATCGAGGTGTCCCTGGTCATCAACAAAACCATTCTGGATTTTGCTATGACAAGTACAATGTCAGAAGTTTAGATGAGTTCTTCTCTAGGAGATGGGGTTGAAGATAGAAACAAGAAAGCTTTATAATTCATCGAGACTATCACTAGAAATGCAGGCTACGTGAAAACTCAAGTTCTCTCCTCAATCTTATCAAGAAATGCATACACCGAATATTTGAATAGATAGGGCCTCAATGGACAAACTGATAAAACCACTTTCAAGAAGTGTGTTCCAGTAATTACTTATGACAATATGAGGCCTGAAATACATCGTATTTCTAGAGGAGACACTACCCCATCCTTTCTTCCCATTTAGTGTCTGAATTCCTCAAAAGGTATTAACCATCTTCAACCTACTCTGTATTGATTGGGCATGAATTAATTACCACTCAATTAGAAAAAACACTTAATCATTCTTATTAATTTTCAATATAATGTTAAGAGTAACAAGTTATTTACGGTATATTATGTTGAAAAATAACTTGAATTTTTTACTTAGACTTGGGTTGACAATTTACATCAATTTTTACATAAACTTGGTTGACAAATTACTTCATTCTTACTTAAACTTGGGTTGACAAATTTCTTCAATTTTTTTTAACCTAAGTTTATGTAGGTTTCAGATTTCGAAACATAGGTTGTGTTTGAGAATTAAGAGTGTTCAATAAATGGTTATTTTTCTTTCAATTGAAAATTGCAAAATATTTTGGAATTTTATTTTGCTTTACTTATTATAATAAGTAATTTTGATGGCAAGTTTTAAACTAGCAATTGCACTAGATGCTGTAGAGGAAACGTCGTAAGGCAGTAGCTAGGAAAGAGCATTAAACTGTTACTCTTCCATGATCTCTTCCATGATGACAGTGAAAGTGTCACCAGATGTTGTCAAAGGGCGTAAGACAGTATCTAGGAAAGAGTAGTATTAAATTGTTACTCTTCCATGATGACAGTGAAAGTGAACCAGATGTTGCCAAAGGGTGTAAGTAGAATTTTGGATCTTAGTTAAAGAGGGGGGTCTCAGGGATTGCATAGTTGACATGACAAGAGTATCCACAATATAAGGTTCTCTCTTTTTGGTTATTTAGTGTAGTTGCCAAAGAATGCATTGTAGAGATAGCTAATATCTCTATCCTTAGCAATTATTGACCAGAAGACCCTGATTTGGTCTTTTGGTTAGATATCCATATGTATTTGCACTTGAAACTCTTGTGTTTGAAGTATTTTCCTACTTGAAAGGTTTGAATTTATCCACACCCTATTTGTATATGCCAACTGTATTTGGATTCAAGATTTCTTGTAATTGATATAGCTTTGTTGGGTTTCATTCAGATCCATTTACATTGTCCCCCCAATTCAAACTCTAACAAACATTTATATCATTATGTTTTTTATCAGTATGTTGTGGATCGGATCATAGTGACCTGCCTCGAATGATTTTGGATAAATTATATGAAGATAAAGTTGAAACCAAAATATGAATATTTTGAACTCAAGGATGTTGAAAATCTCAAATTGTCATAATCTACCATAAGTATAGTAAATTTGAATAATGAAGATGGAACCATTTAGTTATTAAATCTTAGAAAGGTCTATGAGCCTAGACTACGATACCAAATCCTTTCCAATTGATGATATCAACAACCCACGAATAAGTGACTAAAGTTTCTTTGGAAATTCAAATGCATTTCCAAATAAAAATCTTCATGAATTCACTTTTAACTAATAAAGTTTTAACATAGAACATCCTTCAAAAAAGATACTAATTAGTTAGCTCATGCTCCTTGGTTCTAGTTTTCCTTTCAAAGCACCCCATGTAAAAATAAAGTTTCCTTCAAAAATTTTGAATGAATTTAAAGAGAAACACTTCTCTGAAAATTTTCATGAGATTTGTAAAGATGGACTTTAATACTTTCTCAACCTCTACCTTTTTTCAAAACTATTTATATTACTTTAAATTTTTCAAAATTTGATGAAATTAAATTTAAATTTTATAATAAAACTAAAATTATAATTAAATTTGGAATTCAAAATTCAAATAAACATAAATCAATCATATATATTGTATTTACCTAAAACTTTATTTCAAAAATAATTATAATTCCAAATTGAACCAAACAACTTTGAAATGATAAAATTGAAAGTATTCAAATTTAAATTGCTCTTAATAAATATAGATGACACTTAAAACACAAATTCTAAGAGAAAGACAAAGAAATATTCATATAAAAATTACAAAAGCTCTTGTGTGGTGTGAATTCATGTCTCTTATTGTTCTTTGCATTTACTATTCTATCTACAATTGTTATTTATCATTGGAAGATTAAATTGTTTTAAAAGATTGCTAATGAAAAATAAGAATTGGGGTAAAAGTGATTGTAACAACATATAACAATGGTAAATTAAAAACATCAATGTACCATTCAATTTATTACCACAACCATAATCAATTACATAACAAATCAAACACAATACTTATAATGAAAAGAAAGTAGAATATTAGGAGGGAAACCAACTATTAAAAAGACACAATACTCATCTTTAAATCAAGCTAGAAGATCTAGATGTATAATTTTGACTATTCAACTCTAAGTTCTTAGATCATAAATCAATGTGTAATTCGAACTTCATATGACTATGTCTATTTATAGTCCAAATTCATTCAGGATCAAGCACCCCTTATATCAATTTGTTTGGTAAAATCAAATTTGATTATACATTATATGCATCATTACTTTACACAATAGATCTAAATATTTTTTGATAGATTTTGCTGTAACATTTTCCAATGGCTTCATAAACCTTTTAGGAGTTGTATCCAATAGTTTCTTCCCCTTTCCCGTGAAGCTCAAGAGCACAATAAGTTTAAATGGCAAAGAAAAAGTCGTAGTCATCCACTGCCATGGGTAAAAATGATAAAAATGAGACAAATGTTTAGGCATAAAAGAAATTGTTCATTACGGTAAGAGACGAGAAAATAAAAGAAATTGTTCATTACGGTAAGAGATGAGAAAAATTTAGGTCAGGCACTAGGAACTCCTTCCCAACCACCTGCTTTGCCCCTCATCGAAAATGCAACGCTAGTCTTCATATAGTCGAAGAGCGTCGAGACTATCTCATCCACCTACGTGCCGAGCTTGATGAGGATGATCAATAACCTCCTAGTTCAAGCATAAGGAAGGCAGCAGTGGAAATAAATAAATTGACTAGCTGTTCAGCGGTTGACAGTTAGGCGGTTGAAGGAGGTTGATAATTCAGGTAGGAGTCCGTGGTGAATTCGAACGAGTGAAAATATTTGAATGTTCTAACAATTAATCCAACGATGTCAAACTGTGTAGAGTGGCACTCTAGGGGAGTTCTTCCCAAAGCGAACGCCTTATGGTGTAAATATTTTAGAGGTATAATAGACATTGCTTTAATTAGACTGTAGATGCTTAAAATGTTTTGTAATTTGAATTTTCTTTTAAATTTGATTGTAGATTTCAAAATATTCTATAGATATAATGACAAATTGTAGATTTCCAAATAATCCATAGATATAATGAGAGTTGTTCATTTAAGTTAAATCAAGTTAAATCTCTAAAATGATCTTAAATATGCACATATGTTCAAAATTTGAATAAATAAATAAAATCAATTTCTAAAATATTTTAAAATTTATAAATTCAATTTTCAAAATATTTTAAAATTTACAAATTACCAATAATTCATTCAATATTCAAAATATACCATCTATATAAAATTGAGTCATGTTTTTCATTGCGAATGAGAGCCTCTGGACTAAATTGTGTGTCAATTTTTGTAGAGCTCGGGAACCTCTGCTAGTGAACGGAAGTTGATGCCCACCATCGAGGAGAAATTCGAGAGAAAAACTCTTATTTATAGTCTTGAGATGCCTATCTTGAATTCATGAGTTTTTCTTTTTTTAAATAGGTTGATCATCATATTCAATTTTGTTGTAGTATTTTTAATTGTTTAATTTAATTTGATTGATTGAAGATTTTAGGAATTTTTTGAAATCCAATGAACAAGAACCAAGTTCAATTGTTGAATATCATAAATTTCCATAAATTCCAAAATATTCTTACCATCTTTCACACATTTATAATATTCCCTCATCTTGTTGATTGTTAGGCTGAATATGATCAATGGTGGGAGAAGCAGACACATGGAAGGACTTGACAAGGGGAAATGTAAACATGAGTTAGTACTGATTACCACTAAAAATTTATAAAGTCCTTATCCTTTAATAGGAAATTGATTTTTCCATTTCATATTTCAATTTACATTTTTTAGTGGAATGGACTACTCTACCCTGCAACACTCGTTTCATATTGGGTGAATGTTTGAATCATCAACCTGTAGTCAACATAGGCTCAAACATCCAAACTATATATTAAATTAATTTATGATCCATATTTTTAAGAAAATAATTATGTGCACTTCTCCATTATCTTCCTTATGGATTCATTTTTGTCTTGTGCATCTATCAAACTTTCTTACATGTTGGGGAATGATGCATGGGCATGAATAATACATAATAATTTAGCAAAGTGACTAACATTTAACCATAAATTTCTTACAAAAGTATTTGACCACTCAAAAGTGCTTTAGCTCAAACTGCTCAGTGATGTTTAGGCATGCCTTCCTTATTTTGAATATTTTTTAGAACTAATAACTAATGCCATGTTACATTTTTTTTGATATAATGTATAACTACTCTATATATGCCATTGCTTGTTCCAATGATGTCTCTATTTATGGAAATGGATTGCTCCAATACCTTATAGATTCTTCCATGGTTATTGGCTCTAGAACAACTACAACCTCAATCGATGCCATCAGTGCTAGTACTTCAGTAGTTAATGTTGGTTAAGCTCAACAATGTAAGCTACACTTTGCTTGTTTGTGCAATTATTACGATCCTTCTTGAGAATTACACTAATACTCTATTACTATATTAGTTTAGTTGAACATTTCAACTCCCCTAAGTGGGTGGCTAGTCGGCTGTGTATTTTAACCTCCTTAGAAGATTACTAAAGAGCAAGTAAAATTTGGCAGTGAAAGTTGTTTCTTTGGAACTTTCAATATTATTTTATAATAAAGATTGGTCCTATCCCACTATATTGTTTCTCTAGTCAAGTGAAATTAACTTCATGGGTGCAATCATATAGTAGCATTTCCACCCCAATTAAATTTGGTAATGATAGAGTGACAACATATAGTGTAATAATCTTAAAATAAGCTTTAATTATTTAAGTGCATTTCTAGGTGAAAAGCTTGGTCTTGGTACTGAAAGTAAGGGGCCAGGTGCAAAGCTCAATGGTGTAGCAAACAAAATTGAAAATCATAGTGTAAATCATGCATAGATATCTTCCAATGCTTTTTCCATGTTTCCCACTCTTTCTTCTTGATCCATGAGCATATTTTTCCTAAAGTATTGTGCATCAACTGATTTCAATGAGTAGTTAGAGGATGAAATAAGAGTGGTGCAACTCCACATTGATTTTAGAGTGTTGTGAATCTACCTTCTTGTTATTGTTCTATGGCTCCACCTTGTTGTCATAATGTTCTAACTCTCCTACAACACTATGGATCACGCCTTTATGTAGCTCCACGTGTATGACATGATTTAGTGGAAAATCGACGAGCCAACTATGCAAATAAATAATAACTGGTTTAGGAAACATATACAAACATTAAACCTCTACAACTATACAACTTCCAAACTATATTTTAAAAGCAATAGAAAAGTAATCGAGAGGATGAAAAAAGGGAAAATGAGATTGTGAAGCTTGGAAGGAGTGGAGGAATAGAGATTAAAAAAACAATTGGTTGTCTAATGATGCATATGGAGAGTCAACGTATAAAGTAGGATTGTACATAGATTGTAAGAATGAAATTGGTGTGTATATGAATAAGAACTGCAATTTGTTGTTTCGTCTTATGTTCTTTCCTATAACTCATAATTCCTCATTGCATTGTTAATTTTTGTCATATACCGAATTTTCAAAATATATATATATATATATATATATATATATATATATATATATATATATATATATATATATATATATATATCTAGTTTCTTTCGACCTAGGATTTGTGTAATTATAATACTTATAGTTATGTGTACTCAAGGTGTTTACATATAACATTACTTTGGAACATACATTCTTACTTAACTCCCATGTCAACAATACTCCTTCACTAAGAAGGTCAATCTACTCCAAGACCTATAGTAATGTTGAAGGGTTGATTAAAAATATACACAATGTTACTTAAGTTATATCCATGTGCTGTTGTGCATTGGACCTTAGGAAACGTGCCACACGGTTTACATATACCGATATTGTTATGCATAAGCACTTAGGCCATGACACTCGATAAGATTATTATTATGACAATAGTTGGCTTCTATGGGGCATAATAATAACAACATAGAGACTATATGAGAACAATAATACAATAAGGAGGTTGCACTAATAACAATAAGGGGTTACACTAGTAGTGTAGGGATCTAACATGCCCCTCTCCTTCAAAAATTGTTGTCCTCAATGCTTGAGTAGTTCTGGATGCTTCTATATAAAATTCTCATCCTTCCATGTGGAATATTCAGCGGGTAAGTTCTTCCACTTGATGAGATGCTCTGAAATTGATCGATTATGTAGCTGTCGATTTCTTGTTTTTGTGACTGCTTCCCGTTCCAATATGGTTTTTCCTTCCTCATCAAGTTCTGGAAATATTGTTTGAACTGGGATCTTCTCACGTATATCCTTATTTAAGCATGAAACATCCTCCCATGTGGAATCTTCAGCGGGTAAGTTCTTCCACTTGATGAGATACTCTAAAAGTGATCATTTCTGTAGCTATCGATTTCTTGTTTTTGTGACTGCTTTTGGTTCCAATATGATTTTTCCTTCCTCATCAAGTTTTGGCAATATTGTTTGAACTGTGATCTTCTCACCTATATCCTTATTTCAGCATGAAACATGGAAATTGGGTGCACTCGGGAAGATGCAGGAAGCTCCAATTTGTATGCCATAGTACCAATCTTTTGTAACACCTTATGCGGACCATAATACTTTGGTTATAATTTATTATCCTTCCTAGCTTGCTTGAGGGACATTTTCTTGTATGGTTGTAGTCATAGAAATAACCAATCACCTACATCAAAACTTCTTTCGATGCGATATTGATCTTCCTGTTGTTTCATTCTATTATGAGTCAAAGTGAGGTTATCCTTTAAGAGTTTGAGAACTTGTTGTTGATGCTCGATGTGATCTTCCACTGCTTGAACCTTATAATTTTGTTTTAAAGATGATGTGATGGACGGTGGATGATATACATAAAGTGCCATAAATGGGGTCATTTTTGTTGCAGTATGGAAGGAAGTGTTATACCACCATTTAGACAGAGGAAACCACTTGATCCATTGTGTCTGTTTATCAGATACAAAGAAACGAAGATATCCTTCCAAACATTTGTTCACTATCTTAGTGTTCCCATCAGATTGAGGATGATAAGATGATCTATGAGCTAACTGAGTACCCAGATATTCCACCTCTTGTACTCCAAAGAAACATTTGGAGCTTTTTGCATACAATTGCTTCTCCTCCAATAGTTTGAGCACCCTGTCAACATGTTGAACATGATCCTTCCAAGACTTTTTGTAGATTAGTATATCATCAAAAAATACGAACATAAATTTTCTAAGGAAGGGTTTGAAAATGGAATTCATCAAACCTTAAAATGTAGAAGGTGCATTGGTGAGGCAAAAAGGCATGACCAAAAGTTCATAATGACACTCATGAGTTCTAAATGTTGTTTTTGGAATGTTTTCAGTCTTCAATATGATTTGATGATATCCTGAACGAAGATCCAACTTGGTGAAGTAAATTGCTCCATGTAATTCATCAAATAATTCATCAATGACAGGAATTGGAAATTTATCATTACTAGTAAGCTTGTTGAGCTCCCTATAATCTGGACACATGCGCCATGATCCATCCTTCTTGTGTACCAATACCACTGGAGCAGAGAAAGAACTTTGACTAGGTTGAATTATACCAACCTCTAGCATTTTTGCAACCATACATTCAATTTCACTCTTTTGGGCATATGTATATCTATCAGGCTTGATGTTTGGGGGAACTCTTCCTGGAATCAAATGAATAGCATGATCATGATCATGAATAGGTGGGAGGACTTTGGGACTCTCAAATACCTTAGAATGATTGTCCAAAAAATTTTGGAGATCTGGATAAATAGATGATTTCGACGTGGGAACCTCTAGTGAACATAATTGTGCAATTACACCCCATTTTTCTTTCTTTAGAAGCTTTGTCATGCTATTAGAGCTTATTATATTTCCCAATTTCCCTTCAATACCCCTTAATTCAACTTCCTTTCCTTCCAAAAAAAAATTCAAGAAAAATTCTTGAAAATTAAAAGCTATCGTACCTAAATATTGTAGCCATTGGACTCTTAGTACAACATAAGCACCACCCATTGGAATGGAAAGCATTCGACTATTCAAGACATATTCTCCCATGGATAGCTTAATATTATGGCACTTTCCAAAGCAATTTATTTTCCTCCATTTGTAACCATTACTTGACACTTTGGTGATGGATATAGGAAGCAATTCAATTCCCTGGCTATCTTACAATGAATAAAATTATGGATACTACCCAAATCAATCAACACTATTACCTTTTTCTTCTTTATATTCCCTTCTATATTGAGAGTCTGAGGAGTGGTAATTCCTATCAATGTGTTACAAGATATGGACAGATTCCTTTCTCTGGGGTTGGTTCCTAGTGTATATCCTCTTCTTTTAACGTTTCTTGATCCTTTCCTTCCTCCTCTTCACAATCAATGTAAAATAATTTCTTCTCAGCACACTTATGACCTTTAGTGTATTTGCTATCAGAAATGTAACAAAGGTCATTTTCTCCTTTTTTCTTCCAATTTTTGTGGTGTCAACCTTGTAGGTTGTGGAAGGTTAGGATCAACAACACTTCCATCTTTATAATTGTGAGTGGTAGGATTTCTTGTTGTCATAATTTTTCTTTCAATTTTCCTTGCCAACCTGAATGCCTTCTCCAATGAATCAGGTTCACAAAGGCAAACCTCATGTTGAATGTTATCCTTTAAAGTACTTATGAAGACATCAATCCTCTGCTTCTTTGGAATATCATTTACCCCTATATTCAATTTTTGGAAGTCCTCAATGTGCTCTGCCATTGAACCCTTTTGTTTGAGATTTATCAATTGGCTAAAGAAGGTGTTTCTCTTTGTATCATCATAATGTGCTATCATTTCCTCCGTGAAAATTGACCAAGTGACAAGTGGTTTATGAGAACAAAGCCCTTTATACCATAAAAATTGATTTGGTTCTAAATATAAAGATGCAATACATACCTTTTGTAATAGTTGCACATCATGTAGATCAAAATATTTCTCCATCTGTAGTATCCATGTTATGGGATCCTTGCCATCAAACTTCCTCATATCGATCTTTGGAATATGGTGGGTCTTCAATCCAATGTTAGATTCTACCAAATCATGATTAACATTTATTTTTTTCTCATCATGATTTTCCTCTACTACCTTTTCGTCATTAGGAGGCCTTTCTTTTAGCAGCTTTGTCCCACCTTCCTTCAAACCTTCCATGTCTTTCTTCAAATATTCCATGCCTTTCTTCAAATATTCTTCCCTACCATCGATATTATCTTCCATGGCACATATAAAACTATTTATCTTATCTTCGATCACATTTCTCAAATCATCCATCCAATTTTTCTTACTAGGTGTTTCTATTTTCTTGATTCGAGTCATTCTTTTTCTTTCTTTTAGCAGCTTGATCTTGAATCGGTTGTATCTCTGAAATTTCGAATCTCCAAGGTCTAAACTTTCAACATGAAGTATCCCTCTGTGTCCTCTTCCCAATTCCACCAGTCTGATCGAAATTGGATTCTTCAAGAAAGAGTTATGCCCAATCTCCCAAGATGGCCTGATTATAGAGTGACGTAGTACGAAGTGTCGTGTGTCACTGTTTCGACCTTTAGACCTAAAAACCATACAAAGAAAAGCAAAGTCTCTCCTCTTTCTATAAATTCTTACGAAATTTCAATATGATGCACAGAGAGAAATTTATGACAATTTTCCCAAGGTCACCTGTTTGGGATGTAATTCGGGAGCTTGCAGAAACCCTGAATGTCTTGGACCGTATCTCCGAACATATAGAGAAAAAATATCTGAAATTTGAGCCCGAGATTCACAAATATTTTGACTCAAAAGTATTTTAATTTCAAAGTCTGAACCTTGGTAGAAAAAAAAGTATAGCAAAAATGCCACGATGACCTGTTTGCGATCGAATTCTGAAGCTTGCAAAAACCCTAAATTCCTCAGATCATATCTCTGAAAATATAGTGATAGAAGATCTGAAATTTGGACCCGAGGTTCATAAATGTTTCGACTCAAATGGGTTTTTTTTTGTAGCTTTAGAAACTTCGTAGAGAAAAAGTTATAGAAAAAATTCCACGATGACATGTTTGGAGTAGTGAAACCCTAGAATCCAAAGCTTTGATACCAAATGTTATGAATCCAACTCACAAAAAGATAGAAAAGAAAGATCAATGACTTAAAAATCAGCTCTCTGAGGGGGCAACCTCCTTTACATTACACAAATGAACGATTCATGGATGATACAAATGACAAGACCTCCTTTCTATATATAGGAGTCTAAGGGGTCCTAATATAATCAGAGCCTACATAATAATAATATTGTAGGGGCACAACAATAACAATAGTGGGCTTCTATGGGGCATAATAATAACAACAAGGGGACTATATGGGCATAATAATACAATAAGGGGGTTGCACTAATAACAATAAGGGGTTACACTAGTAGTATAGGGACCTAACAAAAGGCATGTGGTCGCCACATCTCTTCATAGAGATAAGCTACCATCGCCCGAGATAGTCTTATTTCCATTATATTTTTAAGCATATTTTAGTATTTGTTATTAATGAAATGAAGTGTTATTTATGTTTCATCTCTCTATTTATGGTTATATCTATAATTTGTTACATTCATGTTTAAATTTGGATCATCGGTATCAGAGTAGTCCGCTCTTTCTCTGTTTTTCTTGCATGGCCCCAACGAGGTCAGGATATAAGGAGTTAGGGCTCGATCTGGTTGAACCTTTGCAAGATCAGCCTCGCAAACCCCAATGGTCGCCCATGCGGGAAGAAAAGAAATATGAGGGAATAGGAGATCCTATCAAAATATTTCTTGAGGAGTCCCTCGAGAAACAGACGAACACGATGATGGATAAATTTTCCCAGATCCTTCAATGGTTGCCAACCGACGGCGCATCCACATCCATCAGCCACTCTGGAGGCTCCACTCCTTTTAAGGTACAAGTAAACTTTGACATGCCCATATTTGAGGCCAAATAGATGCAAACGCAGTAGATAAATGGTTAAATATGCTAGAAGGATATTTTTTTGTTCATGATTTTTCTAGCCGAGAAAATATTACTTTTTCTCTTCTCAAAGCGGCCCCCCACGTCAAGGACTGGTGGGAAAACTATTGTGATCAAAAGGATGAAAGTACGACCTCATTGTTTTTAGCCGCACCCACTTGGAATTCATTCTGGGACACCATCAAGGAGAAGTGCTACCCTGTCAAGAGCTATGAGGATAAATACATAAAGTGGACTACACTGTGGCAAGGAAGGGACCAAGATGTGTCGGAGTTTACTAATTTTTTTCACACCCTTCGCACGAAGTTGGGTATCAATGATTCTGAGAAACATTTGGTACTCAAGTACCGCGACTACCTACATAGGTAAATCCAGGAAGAGATGGAGTTCCTGGACATCTCCTAGGTCGGTACGTCGTACCAATATGCCATCAAGGTCGAGCATAAGTTTAAACAGAAGAAGCAAGACTTTGGATTTGCAAATCCGAAGCAAGGGAAAGGTGCTCCCAAACCACAGAACAAAGGATAAATCCAAGGCATAGTGGCCCAGGACAACCCGCCAAAGCCGCAACCAAAGAAAAACATCGTGAAGCCGAAGAAGGACACAGGAAAGTGGTGTGAGTTCCATAACAGCTCCACTCACAACACAAGTGAGTGTCGGGCCAAGCAATCACTAGTGGTCGAGATGAAGGCTTCAGAATCAGATGCATGTTTCGACTCTAAGTCAAAACCCGACAAGGTGAATGACAAAGGGAAGCAGATTATTGATGCAAAGCCCAACACCACTATTGCCACCACAAAGATCCAGAAGGAGGAACTTGAAGATCCAGAGGAGGAGGAGCACCTCTTCCACTCCTAGATGTGGGTAAAGGGTTCCTCGCAACAGTTCATTATCGACAGCAGGAGCCAAAAGAAACTCATTTTAGCAAAGGTCATGAAGCGACTGGGCTTACCGACCATAGCAAATCCAAAACCATACACGATCTGGTGGCTTCATTAAGGACGGATCTTTGCATGAGCCAGCAGTGTCGCCTTCCATACAACATCAAGCCCTTCACAGATGAGGTATTATTTGACGTTGCTCCCCTTGATTTTTGTGGTGTATTATTAG
Organism: Pinus tabuliformis; assembly: GCA_031772625.1. Classification (NCBI taxonomy): domain Eukaryota; kingdom Viridiplantae; phylum Streptophyta; class Pinopsida; order Pinales; family Pinaceae; genus Pinus; species Pinus tabuliformis. The sequence continues at coordinate 270,170,409 of CM062817.1, read as the reverse complement.
GTCAACCATACTTGTGGAAGCAACATGTTGTGTATGAGTCAAGGTCTTGCGTTGTTATTGTTACCTTGGGAAATAAGTTGTACATGATACCATCTCTTTGGTTACTGCAAAATAATGTAGTAAGCTCATTTCCAAAACCAGGAAATTTGTTTTCCTGATGATACGCCCTCAGGGAAAGAAGAAGATGGTGGCCACGACCTTCAAATAGGGCCCCTCCGCATGACAACAATAGATGGACAAGGTTGTGGAGGAGTACGAGGACACTTTCACGTCCCCGATAAGGGTGCCTCTGCACTATCAGGTCAAGCACTCCATCGATCTGACCCTAGGTGAGTCGTTTCCCAATGGACCAATCTATCGGTGCTCCATTCTGGAAAATGATGAAATCAAGAGGCAGATTCAGGAGCTGTTGCAGAAAGGTCACATTCAGCTAATTTCATCGCCTTATGGGAGCTCGATCTTGTTGTTACAAAAGAAGGATGGGACTTGGAGACTTTGTATTGACTATCAGGCGCTGAACAAGATCACTGTCAAGAATAGGTACTTGATCCCATGGATTGATGACCTTCAGGAACAACTCAAGGAGGGAAAAAAATTCAGCAAGAACGACTTGAAGTCTGGATATCACCAGGTACCAATCGAACCCTCTGATGTGTGGAAGGTTGCCTTCAAATTCAAGGAGGGCCTTTTCGAATGGTTGGTTATGCCTTTCAAGTTGACGAATGCTCTTGCAACCTTCATGAGGCTGATGGATGACATCTTGTGGCCATTCACCAACTCATTTGTAGTGGTATACTCGGATGACATCCTAATATTCAGCCAAAGTTGGGAAGAGCAACTCCACCACATCAGACAAGTTCTCCAAACACTACAGCAACACAAGCTATCTGCTAATTTGGAGAAATGCACTTTTGGCATGACCCAGATTCAGTATCTCGGATAAATTATTGATGAACGGGGGTGCATGTGGATCTAGCCAAGATCTAAGTCATTCAGGATTGTCCAGCCCCAACCACTCTGACAAAGCTCCGCAACTTTCTGGGTCTTGGCAATTTCTAGTGCAAGTGCGTGTTGGGGTTCTCTCATATCACTTGGCCCTTGAGTCAAGTCCCCAAGGGAGGAGCGAAAGAAAAATTCTTTTAGTCTAAATCTCAACAGAAGGAATTTGGAGAGTTGAAACATCGCCTCTGCTCTGCACTAGTGCTCACATTACCATACTTGCAACAACCATTTGAGATCAAGATAGATGCCTCTAACTATGTTATTGGAGCAGTCCTTACTCAATACGGACATCCTATGGCATATCACAGTGAGACACTTTCAGACACTGTCTGGAAGTATCCCACATATGAAGAAGAGATGTATTCCATTGTACAGGCCTATCAACAATGGAAGCATTACATTTTGGGGAAGGAAACGGTCATCCACACAAACCACTGACCCCTGCAATTCATAGAGATGCAAGGGAAGTTGCAAAATGATCGCCATCAGAAGTGGTCCACATACCGTCAAGAGTTCCATTTGAATATCAAGTACAAGAAGGGAAACACCAATAATGTTGATACTACCTCAGCCAACCACCGATCATGGCGTTAACCATCATGCTCAACTCTTGTGGGAACGAGACTTATGATTGGCCACTTCTCTACAAAAGTGACTAAGAATTCGACCACACATACCAGACACTCTTGAAGGGTTAGCAAGTTCCATATTTTCACCTCCAGGATGCCCTATTATGCCACCTGGGACACCTTTGTGTTCCTTCAAGCGAGTGTACCAAGATGATTTGGGAAGCACAATATAGTCGGCTGCTGGGCATTTATGGCTCGAGAAAATGGTGGTAGTACTGCAGAAGTATTTCTATTGGCCGAATCTTCAATAGGATGTAAGGAAGTACTTCAAATCCTGCATTGTTTGTGCCATTGCCAAACCGACCATCAAGAAGCAAGGCCTCTATACTTCACTGCCTACCCCTAGTCAACCTTGGGAATCCATCTCCATGGATTACATGTCGATCCTTCCTTCTACTAAGCATGGAAATGACTGTGTTTTTGTGGTCATCAACAGATTCTTGAAGATGGCCATTATGGTGGCCTACAAGAAGAATATCATAGCAAAAGCCACTATTAAACTCTTCCTTGAACGAGTGTAGGTACACTTTGGGATCCCACAGTCTATCATCTCAGATCAGGACAGCAGGTTCCTCAATAAGGCCTATCTTCAATAAATTAGAGGCACATCTTGACTTGACCCTGGAGAATTTACCGAATGGGATTTGTTCCAATTGGGAAGTATAATGTCTTACCTTTGATCCACACTGAATCCCTTGTCAAATAAATTTTTATCCATCTTTGTTGGGGCTTTTAAGTCGATGAAATAATTGGTTTTTAAGTGGATGAAATAATTTTAAAATGGGAGGATTTATTCTCATGGAGAAGTCTAATTTTAATTGCTTGTTTAGTATTTTGATTATGGATTTTTATTTTTTGGGGAGATGATTTATTCTAATTCAAGTGTGTAAATGTAATGATTAATTTGATGGTTTAGTATTTTGGATATAAACTTTTATCTTGTATCTTAATTATGTTGTGTATTTAATATTTTCTAAATAAAGAAATTGAAAATGTGATGAAATATGTTTAAATTGTATTTATTATTATATGGATGAAAATATTTCAAGTTTAAGTTTTATAAAACAAGAAGATAATACTATGTATATGAGAAATATTTTGATCCTGAAGAGTTGGCTGAAGCTAAGGATTAGAATTGATGACTAGTATCCTACCTAGGTTTTCTGAAATCCTTGCTTCATCATCATGCTTAGTATGGTAATATCTTCCTTGAAATTTGTTCTTGATCCACAAAAAGGGGAATATGGTACGTAAATCCTTCATTCAGGGCTATATTCACTTCAAAATGATCCTTGCTACCTCCAAAATAGTCTTCTCCCAAACGCTGACGAGCTAATTGGAATACCTCAAATCAGGAGAAAAAATAGGATCACCAACAGATTAACTGTCAACGTTATCTCAAAATAGAGGCAATTTCACGCTGATAATCTAACGGCTAGGACTCATCCAAAATGAAGCAGAAAAAATGTTGTGAGTTAACTATCAACACTTCATCAAAATGCCTCCAAAATTGTATGCAAAAAAAAAACTCAACCCTATAGATGTTTAGTTGAGTCTGCTAGTTGCCTCTAACAAAATATCGACTTCACTTTGTCTTCTTTTTCTAGTTTTCTTTGCCTCTGCAGTAGGTTTCTTTCTTTTACCCTTAGGCTTCCTAGAACTAGCAGGTTTTTCTTTGTTTATGATTAGATCTTTTTGAGGTGTATCATCTACCTAAATTACTTGTTTTTCCAGGCTAGGGTTTTGTTTAATCTTGAATATTAGCCTCAATTTGTTCAGTGTTCTAGTATGATACCTTCTTCCCCCATAAATCTTAGCTAAATTAGGCTCCCTATCAACTTATGTTTTCTCTCTCTCAGGTGCAATAGCTTCAACGTTTGTTTCCTTTGTTGGTTTAGCAGCTTCAACCTCCATTTCCTCTGTTGTTTTAGTGGTTACATCCTATTTAGGGGATGGAATATGGGGAGAAGATAAGTTCTTCTTTTCCTGAAGTCTTCCACTTCTTCTCATATAAACCTTTTTCATTTCACAAACTAGAGGAGGAGGAGGTTCTGTCATCGTACTTCTCCTCTCGCTTCTAGTTTTGATAGATGAAGTCCCCTGCTCTAAGGTCTGGGATGGTTCAATGGTTTTCTTGCTTCTTTTCCTTCTGCCATTGGCCTTAGGTTTGGGTGAGATAGACTCTACAACCCCCCTGCGCACCCCCCCCCCCCCCCCCCCGCGCCAAAGAGAAAATGTTCCCATGTTTTGTTGATATTTATTAAATAGTTTTAAATTAATAGTTTGATTAATATCTTGTGATAAATGAAGTGGGATGATGCATCAGGCTTGTCCCTAATTCTTGCAGACATTTGTTTGAGACTCATCATTAAAAAGAAAGTAGCATTCATCCTTACCTGTCCAGCAATGTGAGAAAAAAAATGAAAATGATACAGATTGAGTCTATTGAAGCCCCATTCACAAGTGAAATAATATTGAGTGATCCTTAGGAGTAGGTGTCATTTATCCTTCAACTAAGATCTATTTACCTCCAAATTCCATGGCTTTTCCTTATATTCATTGTTTAAGAAGAAAGGAATGTCAAATCTAGCTAAAATGTGGCTTTTGAACCACTGTTCTCCATCAACAGGGAGGCTTGTACCCTCTACAACCACTTCCTCTATGATAGGGAAGGTAATACCTCCAACAATGACCCCATGGACATCTAACCCTTTAGAAAAATCTCAAGCAACGCCATCATGGTAACCCCTGCACCTAAAAAATAATTCATCCCAACAAACCTCCCGAAAACGCACTCGAAAATATGGGTACACGTCGAGGAGGTCAGGTCCCTTGGGCTCCCCCATGTGCAATTTGCCACTTTTTCTCATAAATTCTATCATCCAGAAACACAGGCAACGGAAACAAGAGCAGGGTTTGATCACGAAAATGTAGGATAACTAACTGTTCACCTTAGCGGATAACAAAATATAGTGGATTAAACCTGCTTGACTCTTCACTCTGCACAATATAATTAATTCCACAATCTAAAAACACATGAGATTAAATGTGACAATAAATAAATCATACATAAAAATGATCAATTGCACCACTAGTTTACCATGATTATTACCCTCCGGAGGCAGAAATATTACAATGTGAAATCATGAAACATCATATCACCATTTGTTTAGCTAGTGCTTGCTTGATCGGGTACCCACTCCTTTGATGACATGTGACCTGTCTACATTTTTATCTTGACATTTAAAATTTCAATCAAATTGGCGTTGATAATTCAGTTATCATTGCCTTTATTCAACATTTCCAAATTGGCGCTGACAATCCAACTGTCAGCGCCCTAAATTTTTTTGAATAATAAAAAAAAAAAAAATGTTGAACTCAATTCTCTGAAGCTAAACTGAGACAACAATTGGCTCCAATGGGAATATTGTCCTCCCCGTGAGGTAGCAAATAAATCATTTCTCCAATGCTTGATCCATTGGCCAAATTTCCATTCTTTACCACTACTTCAGGTAATTATTTTATTGACATGAAATAAAAATGAAATGTTATACTGAAACTTCAAAGGAAACTTTGACAAACACTTGTCTAGATCTTATGGCCTTCACTCCGGCTTCAAATCCCTTCAAGTGTTGTCCACACCTACAACTACTTTCAAAATAAAACAGATATGTACAAATGGAAAATGGGAATTTCTCTCTCAAGATAGGTAAGGCTTCAAAAAATGCCCATTTACTGGGCCTCCACTAATGATCTCACCCTTTAAATCCTCCAAAATGAATTTATTGCTACCATGAGATGTAGTTATTTTATAGGGGCCCTTCCAAAGATGATCAAACTTCCCATGCTTCCCTTTATCTTCAATCCTAACATCCCATCTCAGTACCATATCTTGAATTTTAAAATTATTTGCTTTCACCTTTTTATCAAACACTTTCTTCAATTTGTCTTGAAACAACTTTGTGTGATTGTACACTTGTTCTCTCAACTCTTCAACTTCAATAATTTGATTGATTCTTCTCTAAAAATTATTAGGTTCTGAATCATGCTCCTGCAAAATCCTCATTACCGATATACTCAAGGAAACTGGAAAAAAATTCTTATGTACCATAAACTAGTTGAAATGGTGAAGTGTTGATTGATATTTTGGTACTAATTATGTTTGCCCATAAAGAAAATTTCAGTTTAGTATTCCAGGATTTTTTGTTTTCCTCCACCAGCTTCTTAATAATTCTAATTAGGATTTTATTAGATGACTTTGCCAAGCCATTTCCCTGGGGATAGTAAGTTGTAGAATGGCCCAATTTGACATTATACTCCTCACAGAACTTGATCATATTATGGGATTTGAAGGCTTGAGCATTGTCTATTATAATATTTCTTGGGTAGCCAAATCTAGAGAAAATATCTTCTAAAAACTGAATTACCACACTATCTATAGCTTTCCTAGTTGGAATTGCCTCAATCCACTTCGTGAAGTAATATGTGGCAGTCAAAATCCACTTATGTTGACCTGAAGAAGTTGGGTGAATCTCTCCTATGAAGTCCAATCCCCATTGTTGAAAGGGGGTTTCCACTAAGATAGGTTTCAGAGGTAATGACAATATCTTAGCTTTTCCTTCAAAGATCTGACATTTGAAACAAGCTACCACTTCCTTATGAACATCTGAAAATATAGTTGGCCAATAAAAACCTGCCCTGCGAGCTCTTATTTATTATAGCCTTCCAATAATGGTGTCCTCCACAAACACCCTGATGGAATTCCTTTACAAATTTCTTTGCTTCACTTTCAATCAAACAATTTAGGAGAATTCCCGATGGATCCTTCCAGTACAAATATCCATCAAGACAACAATATTTAATTTCTTTCATTTTCAGCGATCTTGCTCGGGTTTTGGTTGTCCCTGGTGGAGCTTCCAAATTATGCAGAATGTAGATTATATCATTATACCATGGGCAAATTTTTAGTTCATCAGACACTTTTAAACTCATCATGTCATCTGTGTCATTCAAACATATTGATAAGAAATCTATACCAAAGGAATCAACATTTGTCTTTATCATCAGCTTTGCTAAGCCCTGGCCTTTAATCAGCTTTGTTGGCTTTATCTCTAAGTCATATTCTAGCAATTTAGCAATCCACTTACCTCTTCTTCCATCACTATCAGGTTGACTTAAAATATCTTTAACTACGTTGTTAGGGACAAAAGCTTTAACATGAGAATGCAAAATATATACTCTAAAATCCTTCAATGTCTTAACAAGTGTGAATGTCTACTTCTCCATGATATTGTACTTCAATTCTGCATCCCTTAATGATCTGCTAAAAAAATAAATAGGTTTCTCTTGGTTGTCATTGTTTTTATGCAATAATACTTTGGAGATGGTATGTTCAGATGCAAAGGAAAAAAACAAAAATTCCTTTGAGAAATATGGACTTATTAGAACATGTGTTTGTGTTAATGCATGCTTAATTCCATCAAATGCTTCTCTAGATGAAACTTTCCACTTAATCTCACTGCCCTTTTTTAGCATATTGTTAATTTCCTTTACAATATCTGTGAAATTCAGAACAAATATCCTTAGAAAATTAACCTTACTAAGGAAAGGTTGTATTTCCTTGTTACTTCTCAGCAATTCTAGATTTTTTATCGCTGCAACTCTGTTTGGATCAATTTTAATTCCCTCTTTAGAAACTATGTGACCCAATAATATACCCTCCTGCATAGAAAAGTGTGACTTTTTTGGATTGAGATATATGTCGAGTTATCTGGACTTTTGAAAGGTTTGTCTAATATGTTTCAGGTGATCCAAAGATGATGGCGAGAAAATTGTTATTTAATCTAGATAGACCACTACAAGCTTATGTTTTTCTTCCGCAAATGTTATGTCCATCACCCTTTGGAAAAAAAATTTAGCATTCATCTACCCAAAAGAAATTTTGGAGTACATAAAGGTGCCCCATGGCATAGTGAATTTTGTCTTGTCTTGATCTCTCGGATTCACCAATATTTGGTTATATCCAAAAAAACCATCAAGCATGGAAATCCTCTCAGCCCCAACTACTTTCTGCAATATATATTCCATCTTGGGTAATGGATAGTTGTCTTTCAAAGAAACCTTATTCAAATTTCTGAAATCTAAAAAAGTCTAATTTCTCCACTCTTTTTTCTAACCGGAACCAAATTGGAAATCCAATTAGAAAATCTTAATGGCATAATAATCTTAGCAGCAAGTAATCTCTTAAATTCCTTTTTTATTAATGGTAACAACCTTGGATTAATTCTTCTAACCTTTTGTTTAAATGGTTTCTCATTTGCTCTAAGTGGGATAGTGTGTTGAATAATGCCTTTGTTATAAACCTTTAAATCTTTGTACCTCCAAGCAAAAACATCTGAAAATTCTCTCAATAGTTTTGCATATTGTTGATTCTATTCTACTTTCAAAGAATTGGAAACCTTAACTACCTTAGGGTCTTCTTTTGTTCCCAAATTGTAATCCTCCAACTCATTATCACTTGGTCGAATCCTAGGTTTTACAACTACATCATTGTTATCAAACAGTATTTCTAGAGGGACCAAACCTCTAGGAATAAAATTGTTGCTTAGCTGAATAATTTATTGTCTAGCTATAGAATTCATAAAAGCAATTGATTATGCATTCAAATATGGTTCCTCATCTCCATTCTGATCAACAGGGGTATTTGTAAATTCATCATTCATCTCTAAGAATCTTTGGATTTGTTGATCATCCTCAAAAAGTTTCCAATGCTTGATGTTGTTTGGGATAGAGGGCCTATGCCTTACATTAATCTCATATTTTCTATTCAGATAAATGGGAATTTTAAAAACAATAGCTAAGGAATCTGTTATATCATTTTCTTCTCTAGAAACAACATAAATTTTATGTTCTAAAAAGAAATTGTCAAACATATCCAATACCTCATTTTGATAATCCCTCATCCTCAGATGTTTAGTTTGATATGTACCTAGGACTTGCTTCACAACCAACTTAAAGCCTCTAAAGACATGAATCCTTTGTTCTTTCTGTTCTCTCAACAGATTTAGTTCGATGATCAGAGCCTCATACTTTGCAATGTTATTGGTGCATTCAAAATATAGTTTGAAGGAGTGTAATTAACTATCAAGATCTAGTGGACTATCCAAATACCTGCCCCCGCACCATCTTTGCAAGTGGAACTGTCAAAATGCATGTTCCATATCCCATTATATTCAGCTGACTGTACTTTTTCCCCTGAACTTCATCTTCAATTTGTTGTTGTTTCTCTTCTTCAAAGCATAAATCATTATAGAAAATTTGAGAACCGAGATCAGTGTCAACCACATAAAGAGGATGATTCTTCGATTTAGCCTTGCTACTCACCACATACTTCATTTGGACTTCCCTGTAAAGTCTCCTTAGTTCTCCAAACACTGGGATGGATGCATAATACATGTCAAGGTGCCTCCCAACCTAGCTAACCAAGACCATGAAAGCAGCATCCCAAACCTGGGTGGGATATCTGCTACTACCATGTCCATAGTGATACTTTTTGTAGGAACTTGCGTCAAATTTACCACAAGATATTTAATTAATGCTAATAAATTTACCTTTCTTGTATCAAAGGATAACAAATATTTGTAAGGCCTAGTAATATCAAGCCCTAAATTGTCCATGACTGATTTTGGCATCAAATTATATGACACTCCCAAATCCAGCATTGCATTATGTAGAATCATATCATGAACACTAAAGCTGATATAAAAAGGAGGAACATCGTCACTAACATTTGTAACATGAAGGCCAAATAAGAAAGTAGGGTGATCATCCCGCATGTTTAATGAATCCTGAGAATTAATGTTTATCTGATCTGTGTCTAAACCCTTCACCATTGTAATGATTTGTTTCCTATATTGCTCATTCTTTAACAACTCAAAAAAAGGGATAGGAATTTTTATTTTACCAATTTCATTCTCTAAATTGAATTATACTTGTCCTTTTCCAACTCCTTCACATCCTTCTTGGCATCATCAACCTTTTTCAGAGCATCCTTTTTTGGGTCATCAACTTTCTTAAGTGTGTCCCTTTTTGGATCGGCTTGATGTTGTCCTCTTGTAGGTTTTGTTGGTGAAGTTTTAATTGGAACATTTCGGCCCCTGAGATTGTATTGTCTCTGAAAATCAGCCACTGTATTATTGTAACCATGTTGATAGATTTTTGAATCAAACATAATTTGAGTGTTATCTTTTTATTATGAAGATTCGGTAGATTTATCATGCTTTTGTGTAGTCAAAAACACCTGAGTTTATTCATCATAAAAATAATTAATTTGTTGATTTGCTTCCCCAGTTAGTTCTTCATCAACAAAATTATCAAGGAAAGGAGGTCTTACAGCTTGTTGATCTTCGGGGCTTTTCTAATCTCTTTAATGATTCTAAGGTCCTTGAGCTTTCCTAAAATTAGGATTTTGGATTTAAGGTTGAGGCTCAGCCCTTGGAGGAGTTAACTTATCAACTATTTTTCCATTGCCTTCAACATGTTGGGTTGTGTTATATTCTTTCCACGACTAACCCAATTGCACAGCGGGGGGGTCACAGGGGGGGTGGTAGCCCCCCCTGTCCGGGTGTTTGAGGGGGGCGGGTAGCCCCCCTCTACGGGGTCCGGGGCAGCGCCCTGGGAAAAAAAATTTTGGACCCTATATTAGGTTGGGCGAACCTACCTATGGTTTTTCGATCCATGGTTTTGGATGTGATGGTTTTCGGTCCATGGTATTGGATGCTTTGGCATGTATAAATATGTATTGTAACATTGAAAGGAATATAATGAAAAATCAAGCTCGTAGTCCCGGTTTTGGGATCCAGGGAAAAATCTCTGTGTATATGTGTTTTATGTGTTATGCTCTCGCATTGTTTATTTTTCTGTGATTTAGAATATGTATGCAGGTAACTTCTGTACGTGGTTAAAACCTACACAACATGACATAACACTTTACATTTGTTGAAGAAGAGGGTTCATCTTTAATCACTTTTCTTTTGGTCCTCATTTTCGCCTTTTTGGCCAGTAAACTAGTTTCAACTCCAATGGAATTATTTTGCATGTCTTCCAGTGTAGCATGATTCCATTCTCTTAATTGAAAAGTAAACTCAAAATCAAATGCGTCTAGATAATGAAGTATACCTGAAAGTGGCTTAATATCAGCTAGAATATAATTATAAACTTTGTTAAACCTAGCATAAAATTCTTGCATTGTTTCACCTAGGTTTCTCTTCAAATTTTCATATTCAACCAATATTTGTAAAGGATTTTTCTTAACCTCCCATATTACAATAAAAATCTTCTCAAACTATTGAAATTTTACAATAAATCCTATTGGAAGTCCTCTAAACCATTTTGTAACTTCTCGTGAGAAACTATATGCAAACTACCTCATCTTAACATCATCATCATCCACTTCTTCAAGATATATAAATTCATTAAACTTATCCAAATTTTGTTGAGCAGTAAAACCTCCATGTCCGTCAAATTAAAGTAATCATTAACCATAATTATGTGGTAGTTCATGCAGTTGACCTGGCAAGGTGAGAGGGGCATATCTAGCGTCAATGATTGCACGAGGTGAGGTTGAAGAAACAACAACAATAGGAATTTGGAAGGAAGATGACAAAGGAAATGAATTTGTTGTTGTGACAACTAACGAAGTAGGAATATGAGATCCAACAAAAACAAATGGAGTGGAAAAATATGGAATAGGGAATGGGAAAGTAGTGGACCTAGATACAGCTACATGAGGCTTATGAACCAAATGTTCCAATTGCTAAAAATGGAGCCAAATATTCTTGTCTTCTTGCGATAAACTCATTTCTTGAGAAGAAACACTTGGAATATAATTTTTAAATAGTGTCTCATTAAAAACTACTTCTAAAAAATCAGACTCTAATTTTGACCTAAATAAAGTATCTTCAAACTTGAGGTCAAATTGGATGTCTTCAATGGATTTAATCTCTTTACAGAGAGACAAAGACCATTCTAGGTGAATCTAACCTAACTCCCTTGCATATTTATGTTTTCTGAAAAAAATGTATGCACTTGATAAGATCTCTAGTGGATTAGGATATGGGTTCATCCATGTGTAGACTCCCTATGATGTAGAATTCCCTCACTTGAATCACCATAAATCTTCGATAATGGAGTCGCTTAAGCAAAATCTTGCAACCAAAATTGATGTTAAAATCTTCATTTTCCTTGAAGATATGATCTAAACAATAAAATTGTTCGGGAGAATGTATCTTTCATTCCTCGGCAATGGCACCAAAATGTTATCACTCAAAAATAACCTTGGTTGTAGAGGGAAATATCTAATATAACCTCTAACCACTATGGATTGAAAGTTGGCCCTTAAATTTGGAGAGGGATTTCTCATTAAACTCAACTACCCAATGTCACCTCAGCAGTTGGTTATTAAGCTCATTAGAGAGATTTAACTTGTAATATGAAATTGGTTTGGAGAGGAGAGAACAAGGACCATTGGGCATGGAGTCTTTGATATAAAATATTCTAGATATAGCTTACATGAAAAGTTTAACAAAGGCAAGATAGCTTATGGTTTTTTAGACAAATCATCATTTAGGTATGGTAGGAGAAAGTAGAAAATAAATATCAAAAATAGAGCAAGAAGAATTTTTCTAATGATATTTAGGTTGAACAACACATAAGTAATTTGGAAAACTTAAATCTGAGCTTTCAAAAATAATTTGAATCCAATTGCTTTTTCCAAATACTAAAGACTTATTGATTAAAGTTTTGACTTAGGAGAAAGATACACAGTAGAAACACTGACAGAAAACCATCCACACATGAATCTTAGAAAAATTGCATAAGTAAACCTAATTATAACAAATTATATTAATATATAACTTAAACACACAATATTTCTTCTTCAAAAAATTCCCAACCCTTGGTTTTTCTTTCATTATTAACTCTATAGGATACTTACAAAACAATAAACATGTTTTCAGAAAAAACCTTACTTACAAAGTCCAAAAATAGCTAAGTAAATATCTAATTAAAACTAAATACATTATGTTGTTCAATCATAAAACAAGAAGATAATATTATATATATGAGAAATATGTTGTTCCTGAAGAGCTGGTTGAAGCTAAGGATTAGAACTAACGACTGGTATCCTACCCAGGTTTTCTAAAATCCTTGCTTCATCATCATGCTTAGTATGGTAATATATTCCTTGAAATTTGTTCTTGATCCACAAAAAGGGGAATCCGGTACGTAAATCCTTCATTTAGGGCTATATTCGCTTCAAATTAGGCCTTTTTGCCTCCAAAAATAGTCTTCTCCCAAGCGATAATGGACTGAATGGCTTACCTCAAATCGGGAGAAAAATTGGGATCGTTGACGGATTAACTATCAGTGTTATCTCAAAACAGAGGCAATTTCACGCTGACAATCTAATTGTTAGCGCTCATCCAAAATGAAGCAGAAAAAATGCTAACGAGTTAACTATCAGCGCTTCATAAAAATACACCCAAAATTGTTGGAAAAACAAATCTCTACCGTGTAGATGTTTAGCTAAGTCTTCTAGCTGCATCTAACAAAATATTGACTTCACTTTGTCTTATTTTTCTAGTTTTCTTGGCCTCTACAGTAGGTTTCTTTCTTTGACCATTAGGCTTCCTAGAACTTGTAGGATTTTCTTTGTTTATGATAAGACCTTTCTAAGGTGTATCATCTACCTCAATGACTTGTTTTGTCAAGCTAGGGTTTTGTTTATGCTTGAATCTTAGCCTCAGTTTGTTTATTTTTCTAGTATGCGACCTTCTTCCCCCACAGATATCAGCTAAAATAGGCTCCCTATTAGCTTATGTTTTCTTTATCTGAGGTTCAGCAGCTTCCTTTGTTTCATATGTTGGTTCAACAGCTTCAGCCTCTATTTCCTCTATTGGTTTAGTGGTTTCATCATATTCAGGGGATGGCATATGGGGAGAAGATAAGTTATTGTTTCCCTGAAGTTTTCCACTTCTTCTCGTACAAACCTTTTCCATTTCATGAACTAGAGGAGGAGGAGGTTTTTTCATTGTACTTCTCCTCTAGCTTCTAGTTTGGACAGATGAAGTCCCCTACTCTAAGTTCTGAAGTGGTTCAACAGTTTTCTTTCTTCTTTTCCTTCTGCTAGTGGCCTTAGGTTTGGGTGAGATAGACTCTACAAAACCCCCCCAAAAGAGAACATGATCCCATGTTTTATTGATCTTTCTTAAATGGTTTTCAATTAATAATTTGATTAAGATCTTGTGATAAATGAAGTGGGATGATGCATAAGGCTTGGCCCTAACTCTTGATGACATTTTTTTAAGACTTATCAGTAAAAATAAAGGAGCATTCATCCTTACTTGTCTAGCAATGTAAGAAAAAAAAATGAAAATGATACAAATTGAATTTGTTGAAGCCCCCTTCACAAGTGAAATAAGATTGAGTGGTCCTCAGGAGTAGGTGGCATTCATCCTTCAACAAAGATCTTTGCACCTCCAAACTCCATGGTTTGTCCTTATATCTATCCTTCAAGAAGAAAGGAATGCCAATTCCAGCTAAATGTGGCTTTTAAACTAGTGTTCTCCATCAATAGGGAGGATTATAGCCTCTGTAACCACTTCCTATGTGACAAGGAATCAAATACCTCCAAAAGTGACCCCCTAGCCATCAAACCCTTCAGCAAAAGCTCGAGCAATGCCATCATGGTAACCCCTATTGTTGGGTGCAATATAGGGTCTATAAATGTACCAACATTTAATTTGTCAATCAGGATAGTTCATGAACTTCGAGATGCAGCACTGGAAATGCCAGAGAAAGCCCCTGGCAACCTGCAAAACAAATGCTAGTCCATCTTTCGTATTAATATCATTAGTAAATGAAATCCTACACTAAAAGAGAATTCAAGAAAACACCAATCCAAACAATTAAATCATGCGGGAAATAAAAGGCAATTAACAATGCGAAAGGAAATTCAGAAAGGAAATCATAACTGGAAACCAAACAGTGTCGACACAATATCAAGAGACTGTAAATGCTAGAAGGAATTCAAAAGCAATTCAAAATCATTCTTCCTGTACTAATTATGCTTGTACTAATTCTATGTAAAATTAACTTGAAAGCATTGGCAAGTAAATTTATTTCGTAAATAACTTATGAAAGAAATTAAATTAATATGAATCTCTCGCCTTCCTTGTCCCTAAAAATGAATCATGTAGAATTGTCCAGAAGTTTATGGGGAAACTACAATAGCAATTAAACATTATCGGTGTCGAACATAGTGCAATTTCCTTTTTATAAATGTTGGCTTTCAAAACCATAAATACTCAAGTCGATCTCAGGTTCTGGAATATTAATTAAATGGGTCTGGATCAATTCAAGTTGAACATTAGAGCTCATAAAGGAAAAGCCAATTTAGACACAATTTGATAAGAAGAAATATCCAAGCACAACCCTTGATGCAGCAAATGAAATAGGAACAATTTGCAGCAAATCAAATTAACTTTAAAACTGAAGATAAAATATTGCAGCAAATTAAATGACATTAACTTGAAGAAGGAAAAGAGACTGAAAGTGTTTAAATAAACTCACACATTGAATAATAATATAAATGCTAATTAATTTAAGAACTGTAGAGTGGTGTCGAGCTAGTTTGATGGCCAACCCAACCAGCTCACACCCTCGATTAACCTAGTTCACAGAGTAATCAAAATCATTAGATGAAATAAATGAATAGACAAAGC